>ML796293.1:0-53851 GCA_009831015.1 Picea engelmannii | reverse complement strand
CTAATTTGGTGTACACAAATCAATTGATAAAAGTTACCATTTGTGTTAATTAAATGAATGGGTGCAATGTTTCATTCCAAAAGGACACATTGTTTCAAAATGGCACCCTTTTGAGGACTATAAAAGTAAAGGAATAAGAAGGGAAGAAGGTATCTTGGTGGAGAAACAAGTTAGAAGACATACGGGGCAGTAATTCTTAGCTTTGAGAAGAGAATGATAACTTGAAGGAGGAGGTTTAGGTGTTCAACAAGAGGACATAGAGATGGAGAAGAACCTTGAGACATCTTCCAAACTACTACCATTTCTAAAGAATAAGTTAATAATGTTGATACACCCTCACAAAAATCATATTGGATTCGGAAAATAATAGATAATAACTTGTACACCTTGGAGAGAAGGTCATCTATATGGATCTCTGGTAAGAAGATAGGCTCATGCAAATCACGAGAAACCTACAACATGAGTTGTCATAGAACGAAACGGTAACACCTTTGTTTCCCCCAACCCGTAATTAATCATAATTTATGATTTCCATGCGATGGATTTCGGATCTAGTTGGATATCAGTTGCCACCCACCTCTTCCAAGTAGCTCAAATTAGTTTTCTGACAATTTTGGCAATTTACTATTTTTAGTAGTTTTAACTTCCGGGGCCATTTTGAGGGCCTAAATGAAGGTTTTTCGGGATCGAGCTTCTCAATGTTAGCCAAAGGAATTATTGAGCCCCCAAAATGAATATCCTTGATGATACCTTTCCAATCGGCTATCATACACCTAAAACAAAGATCGTATGCAAAATTTACGACCCCAGGAAGTTGATGTACTAACTTACCCAAACGGGGCCCACATGACTTTTGGCGCTTCATCTCCTAGGGTTAGGTTTTTGGATTTCTAGGGTTTTTGGAATTCATGTTTATTGTAATAAGGCCTTTAGAGCCTCATTTTAATCATCTTCTTGCGAATGAGCGCATCTGTCACATCTCTTCTCAGAGATAAGCCACCACCATTCCAGCAAGCTTTTTTCCACTGCATTTTACAGTTTCATCTTATTTCCTTATTGAATAGAAAACTGGTTTTACTGTATCTATGTTATTTTGTGTTAATCACCTGTTAATAATCTGTATTCATTTTTTTCTACTCATAAAATATGGATCAATGGTATCAGAGCGGTCTTCTCCTTGTCGTCTTAATGCATGTCCCCAACGAGGTCGAAATACAAAGAGTTGGGTCTCGAGCTTGTTTCTCTTGAGGACAAAATCTATCTCACACCCAAGCGACCTCTCATGGTAGGAGAAAAGAAATATGAAAGGATAGGATATCCTTTCAAACTGTTGATTGAGGAAGCCCTCACACAACAAAGGAACAATATGATGGATAGTTTCGCGCAAATCCTTCGATGACTCCCAACAGGTGACACATCTTCTTCGAGCGGAGGCACCACCCCCTTCAAGGTACAAATAAACTTCGATATTCATATATTTGAAGGTTAGATAGACACAGAGTATTTTTCTACTAGAAGGGTGTTTTTCTTTCCATAACTTTTCGAATAGAGAAAAGATTACTTTTGTGCTCCTCAAAGTTGTTCCCCATGTCAAAGATTGGTGGGAAACTTTCTGTGAGCAAAAGGAAACAGAGGAACCCTCATTATTTATAGTCACGACCACCTGGGATTTCTTCAGGGATGTTATTAAGGAACAATACTACCCTATCGAAAGTTATGACAACTTGTATACCAAATGGACCACACTGCGGCAAGAAAGAGACCAAGAAGTGTCAGATTTCACGAATATCTTTCATACCTTGTGCACCAAGATGGGTATCAAAGATTCAGAGTGACATATGGTGCTCAAGTATCGCGACACTCTGCATAGATATATCCATACCGAAATGGAATTTTTGGACATCTCATCCTTGGGTGCGACCTACCGATATGCCATCAAAATCGAGCAAAATCTCAAACAAAAGACGTGGAAACTTGAGCCTGGGAACCCCTGACAACAAAAGCTAGGAAAGGGCAGCCCCAACTCATAGAACAAAGGATAGAGCAAAGATGGACAGTTTCAGGACAACCAGTCCAAGCCACAAGAAAATAAGGACACCGGAAAGACAAAGAAAGATACTGGGAAGTGGTGCAACTTCCATAAGAGCCCTTGGCATAACACTGCTGACTACCGCTCAAAGAAGTCACTGGTGGCCGAAGTGAAAGCCTCTGACTAATATGCAGGTTGAGACTCTGAGACAGAACCAAAAATGGGAAGATATATTATTGACATGGAACCGAGTGCCACCGTTGCTACCACCAATCTCTAACCTTGTGAACCAGATGAGCCAGAAGAAGGAGAACACCTCTTCCATTCACAGATGTGGGTAAAAGGCACCCCACTGCACTTCATCGTGGATAGCGGTAGCCAGAAGAACCTCATATTAGCAGAGGTTGTCAATAGGTTGGCCCTACCGACAACACCACACCCACAACCATACACCATTGGATGGCTCCACCAAGGAAGCGATCTTTACATTAGCCAACAGTGTCGATTATCATACGACATCAAGCCCTTCAAAGATAAGGTATTGTGTGATGTTTCTCCTCTTGAATTTTATGATGTTATTTTGGGTGAACCTTATTTATGAAAATGTCATGTTGTATATGAGTCTAGGCCTCATAGTGTTATTATTACTTTGAAAAGGAAACTGTACAGGATACCCGAGGCAGTCCCACCTAGTGCCATTTCCTTGATCTCTGCTAAGCAATGCAAGAAGGTCATCTCTCAGACGAGGAAGTTTGTCTTCTTCATGATTCACTCTCAGAATAAGAGAAAGATCACAACCACATCTAGGGTCTCTACAACCGACCTCTCCACATAGAAAAAGAAAGTAGATAAGGTCGTGAAAGAATATTTAGATATCTTCCCCTCACCCACAGGGGTACCTCTGCACTACCAGGTCAAGAACCCCATTGATTTGACCCCCAGTGCACCACTACCCAATGGGCTAGTCTATCGTCGCTCTCGGTTACAGAATGAGGAGATCAAATGATAGATCCAAGAACTTCTCCACAAGGGGCACATTCATCCCAACTCATCACCTTGTGGGAGCCCAATCGTGCTGGTATACAAGAAAGATGGAAGCTAGCGACTCTGCATTGATTACCGGGCTTTGAATAAAATCACAGTCAGAAACCGGTACCCGATTCCCTGAATCGACGACCTCCTTGATCAAATCATAGGGGCCAAATAATTTAGTAAGATTGATCTGAAGTCTGGCTACCACCAGGTCTCGATAGAACAAACAGATGTATGGAAGACCACCTTCAAGTAAAAGGAAGGCCTTTTTGAATGGTTGGTCATGCCCTTTGGTTTGACAAATGCTCTAGCCACTTTCATGAGGATGATGGACAATATCCTACGACCATTCACCAATACTTTTGTAGTGGTGTATCTGGATAACATTCTCATTTACAATGAGACATTCTCAGCAGGTTCTACACACCCTGCGGTAGCACAAGTTGTATGCCAACTTGGAAAAATTCTCCTTCGGCATGGATAGGGTCCATTACTTGGGCTACATAATTGATCAACATGGCATACATGTGGATCTAGCCAAGATCCAAGTCATCTGTGATTGGCCAGCCCCAACCACACTCATTGAGCTTCAGTTCTTCTTAGGCAATGCCAATTTCTACCGCAGGTTCATGTTGGGATTCTCCCATATTGCATGGGCCCTTAGCCAAATAACCAGGGGCGGTGGTAAGGAGAAACTTGCATGGGGCCGGTCCCAGCAAAAAGAGTTCGGCGATTTGAAGTAGTGTTTGTGCTCAGCCCTAGTACTTTCACTACCAGACCTGCAACATCCCTTTGAGATCGAAAGAAATGATTCATACTATGTGGTGGGCGTCATTCTCACTCAGCACAACCATCCTGTGGCCTATCATAGTGAGACACTATCAGATGTTGTCCGTAAGTACCCTACTTACGACAAAGAAATGTACTCCATTGTAAAAGACTACCGCCAGTGGAGACATTACATTCTTGGGAAGGAAACAGTCATCCACACTGATCATAAGCCACTGCAGTTTACGTAGACACAAGGAAAATTGCAGAATGATCGCCATCAAAAGTGGTCCACATACTTGCAACAATTCCACCTCAACATTAAGTATAAAATAGGAAGCACCAATCACATCGTTGATTTCTCAGCAGACCACCAGTCGTGACACTCACCACGGTGCCAGACTCATGTGGCCATGCGACCTCTGGATGGCCCCAACTCTATGAGATAACCCCGACTTCGCCACCACCTACCAAATGTTGGGTGCAAACGTAGTTGTCAATAATTTCCATCTTCAGGATGGGTTGTTGTGTCATCTGGGCCATATTTGTGTTCCATCAAGAGAGCGAGCGAAGATGATATAGGAAGCCCACTACAGTCAGGTGGTAGGACACTTCGGCATCAAAAAGATAGTGGCGATGCTATAGAAACATTTCTACAGGCCGAAACTTCGACAGGAGGTCAAAAAGTATATCAGGTCCTACACTGCCTGTGCTATTGCCAAACCGACCACTAAGAAACAAGGCATGTACACCCCTCTTCCTACTCATGACAGGATATTGGAATCCATCTCAATAGACTACATGTCGAACCTCCCGTCCACTAAGCAGGGAAATGGATGTGTTTTTGTGGTTGTTAATCGCTTTTCTAAGATGGTGATTTTGGTTGCCTGTAAGAAAAACATCATAGCATAGGCCACTGCTAAGATCTTCTTTGAACGAGTCTGGGTACATTTTGGAATCCCACAAATCATTATCTCAGATTAGGACAGTGGATTTCTCAGCACATTCTGGTCAAGCCTCTGGTCACTGCTGGACACCAAGCTCACTAAATCCACGGCCTTCCACCCCCAGACAGATGGCCAAATTGAGGTCGTCAATCGAATGATTGTGCATATCCTTCGATGTATAATTCAAATCACCCTCGCACATGGGATGAGATCCTTTCCCATGTCCAACATAGCTACAACCGAGCCCTGCATAGCTCAACTGGCCATAGCCCCTTTAGGTGGGGTTGGGATTCCAACCATTGGGTCTTGTTCTCACCATAACAATTTTCAGACAAGATCCGAGTCTTAGGAATTTAGCAAGAGCTACATCATCACAAAAGCTTGATAGTTTGGAGAATTGATCATTTAGAGGACCATGACATATCTGGAAGCATATGGACAAATACAACAGAGGCGCAAAAGGCATAACTCGACAGACCGTTGATTGTAAATCGACCCAGATCAATGGTTGGTGGCCATATCGGGCAATGAACTTGCACGGGACTTAATCATATAAGGGAAGATCGGGGAAAACCATTATGGTTTTTAAAATGGACGTGCGACGCCTCTAGAGATACATTAGGGCGAAAGGCAGTTTTCCTGAAACCACTTTCGCCAAATCCCCGATGTCACATTTTTCAATACGTCAAATCAACCACTCGTGGGGCAGACGACGGCTAGTCAGAATCACCCCGTTTCACTCATATGGTACTTCACAACCATATGATGTCAGGTGAATGCCGCCATGCAACAAACTCGAATGTTAATCATTTGAAATGGATTAGCCATGCGTGGTAAACCAACGTACCTGTAAGTGAATCTGTCAGTGATCCATGATTGGAACTCTATAACTATCGATTATCAAGTATGGAGGCATCATCTCATCCATGAACAAAGTAATCTACAATTTGCTTGACCCTCTGATTTCTATAGGAACATTTCGGTGTCCACAAAATTGGGATACATGGATAAAGCTATATCCAGTGAAACTGGTCATTCAGGCAACATGGAAGATTTGCCTACGAGTAAGAAGGAAGGGGAAATTGCATGTATATTAGTGACTAAATTCCACATAGAACCTACTACAGACTGAGGATTAGAAGTGAGGCTCAATTCCATTATGAGGGATCTAGTCATCAACAGGCGAGCTGTATAAAAGAAATGGACCAAACAATAGAAGAAAGAAACTATAGATGAAATGGTGAAAGTGTTGAAGAGAATCAACCAACCTGGTTGGATAATCTAAAGGAGGAGATCACTAAGCTAAAATAAACTCTCATGTGGAGATAAGTACATCCCAACAAGTTTTGGATATAGGGTGCCTAAATATGATGAACCTGTTCCTGACGGTCCCTCTAAAATAGGGTAACTGTTATTATAAATCATTCCTCCTTGTAACTTATCTCTAATTTTAGAACGATGAGAAGTCTGAACATTTTGAATTCCACGAAGAAACCTTATCTATATATATATTATCTCGAGGATATAGAAAGCATGGAGAAAAGAGGAGCTTTCCCTCTGTGCAGGAAAAACTTTTGTAAATTTTGGGGCTAGAATGAATATATAAATGTAGAGGCAAATTTTGGATTAATTATGAAAAGATTCTAACTAACAATGATATGAGTCTTTTTTTCCTCTCATAGTATGTATTTCCTGTAATCATACATTTCATTTACAGTTCTTTCTGTCTAAATTGGAGATTTAGAGGCCCAGAATTCATTATTTGATGGTCTTGGCTTAGCAACTTAGACTGTGTTTCTTTCTTCTTAATTTATTCAGAATTCATCTCTGTAATGCTCTGATGTAGTTAAATGTTTCTTTTTCCTCTGATTTCATGCAAAATTTTTAGATATAAACTCAGAATTGCTGCCTGATTTAGCCTTTTCCTCTGAATAGTTCTCAGGTTTGATAATGTATTCTATTTATTCCAGACCCCATAGCCCAAATGTTATCTTCATTCCTCCAGTTATTTTATTAAAAACCCCCAACACAAATCAAATCTAGCCACCGATTTCCATAGATATATCAAGTGACATGAGAGAGCCCTCTCTGAGTTGAGTAGGCTAGTGCCTCAGCTCTAAATTTGGTTGAAACAATTACCTCTGTCGTTTGTCTATTCATCCAGACATAATTTATAGAGTGCTAACATTCTGGCGTCATTGCCGCGGACGAAATTGAAAACTTTTCTATGGGAAGAACGACATGGTTGAGTTCTAAGGTCTGAGAGCAGCATACACTTAGGCACATATTGGTTGTATTCCTTCTATGGTGACTCCACACATCAAAAAAATAGTTTGAAGGTGATTCCATTGGTAGAAGAATCCAGGAATTCAAATTTTCACTGGCGACTCCACTCTCAATGTAGAATCCAACTTCCAAAATATTATTGGCAACTCTACTCAAGATTCAAATTCAATTCAAAGACTCCACTGGAAAATGAGATCCCTTGAGAGAGGTATGAAAATACATTATGGAAGAAAACAAGTACTTAAAATTGGATTTTTTCCAAGGCATTTTATTGTTTGTTATAAGTTGCCTCTACTTTTTCCTTGAACATGCCAAACACATTTTTCTTTACCTACTGCATTCTAATGATGATCATGAATATCTTGCAATTATATATCCTCCTCTTAAATTTGTGCATTCATATGCTCACTATATCACTGATGTTGATAAACAAATTCCCATCTGGGCTATGTGATGACCACAACCAAGTCAATAAGTCTCATGAAACCATGGTTGATATTTCATCTCCTGCACTTGACCCAACACCCTTCAATATTCAGCATAGATACAGACCCTTAAATCTACCACACATGCTACATGGTTTTCCTCCAAAACACTATGAGTACCTGCCTATGTTTGATGGGGAACCTGATACCATCTCAGCTGAAAAATAGATCCAAGGGTTTGAGCATTTTATAGATTTGTTTGAGATTGACCATGATGATGTTTGCATGAGGAATTTATCTCAATCCTTGAAAGGAGACACGAAAGACTGGTTTAGATGTTTGCAGCCAGAGACAATTAGCTCATGGGAGGAGTTGAAGGATGTCTTTTTAAAGTTTTGGGGCAGGAAGAAATGTTTGGATCTAAAACTTATAGAGTTCTATGCCTTAAAAAAGCAGAGCAATGAAACTATTTCTATATTCAGTAGGAGGTTTTCCAGTGTCTATTACAATTTTTCCTAAGGAATTCAACCCAATGAAGTTTCTGCCATGCTCCATTATGAAACTACTCTTCATCTAGATTTCTCTTTCCTCCTGATGGAAAGAAGACCTAAGTCCTTACAACAAATGTTTGATGATGCTCAGTATATTCAACACAACATCCAAGCATGTAAACAGATACAAAATGGGGAGTTGGATCCTAAAGAAAATAAAAGAGAATATGAACAGAAAATGGTTGATTGGAACCTTAAACATATAGTTGACCATATCATTGGCCCTCTTGAATTTCCCAATACCAAGGATGTTGCAAAAAATTATGTCCCACTTGTTGAAAGAGAAGGTGTTGATGTAGCTTCTTATCCATCCCATGATAAGCAAGGGGCTAATTATTTCATGCATTCATTTATAGATAATCAAGAGGATGAGTGTACAAATCAATTTTTCGAAGAACAGGTTGACGTTCCAAGTTTGTTCTTGTTAGATGAACTTGCATATGTCAGTGATCTTCCTGTATATGACAAGTGTGAAGATGATTGTGATATTGAAGACTTTATTTTTCAACAGTATAATGCGGAGCAAAGTATTAGATCAGCTGAAGCGAATTCTCTACCCTTGTGCTTTACTACATTCAAATTGTTGAAAGAGAATTCTCAGATTATTGTTGAGGAAAACGAATTTGTGTTGATGCAAAGTCACGCCAAACCAACGAAACGGGTTGACAAGATATTGGAGTACTCTTCTCAGACGCTTGATGACCCTATTCTTTGTTTTGAGGAAGACCTTGTAAATTCAAAAATATAGTCGTTGATTGAAGACAAAGCGGAAGGTGAGCATGTCCAAAAACCCAAAGAGATGGAAAAATGTACCTATGATGATACTGGAAAAAATGAAGAAGGTTGTGAGTCAGGTCACAAAACCTTGCCATAGTGTTTTTTCTCATTCGAACCGTTGAAACAAAATAGCGTTTCAAATCATAAAATATCCAAGCATGAAATTGAAGGCGAAGAAAGCAGTGATCTTACAGATAAAAACTCTCTCCCCTTATGTTTTTCTTCCTTTGAATGGTTAAGAAAAAATCATGAAATTTCAGAAAAAATAATGACTTCTGACTATATTCACAGTAGCATTGTTTTACGTGAAAAGGTTGTCATCATTAAAGAACACCAACTACACTCGCATGCATTTCACAATCATTACTTGGAAGGGTATTTTGATTCAAAATTCCAATCTATGCTTAATCATCAGATTAAAGAAGAAGTTGATCAAGAATTTTTTATCAAAGATCTTTTCCTTTCTCTTAGAACTAATGCAGATGTTCAACAATATTACCAGCAAGACAAGGTATTTCAAGGTTGCTTTTCTTCCCTTGAGAATGACGTACTGGTCAAATTTCTAAACAACATAGACACAGACAAAGATTTTGAAAATACACCCATGAGGACTCTAGCATGTGAATTAAATCATGATGTCAGCTTTTCGCATTTTCAAGAATATTATGAGAAAGAACTGATTTCTATTAATTCATTTGAAAGTCAAAATGGCAACCCTCAAACAAATTTCCAGAAGTTTAATGAAACCAAATCAGAATTGTTTGATGAATAAAAGGATAGCCTTGATGCACATAATATGGCTATCATATTTGAAGAATGTATGGATGTTTTTCTTGAGATGCATGGAGAAGTAGACAAATCCATTGCTACCATTTCATTTGAAATTGTTCTCAAAATAGAAGAAATAAAGAAAGAACAACAAACACTTATGAAAGAGTCTTGCATTTTTGTTTTTGCTCACCAAGAATAAATGATTTTTCATGGTTTTCAAGATCTGGTGGCCATCCTATTACAGTCATCAGTGAAGGAGGTTTTTGTTTCATTCATAAACTCATATTTTGAATTCAAATTTTGTTCATTGGTGAAGAAAAATTGGGAATCCAATTGCTTGATTGGTTGCATTGTAACTTTAGAATCACTTGATTGAGTGTTCATTCCAACATTTTAGGGTAGGTAGGAATGTATGAATAAGATTTTCATACAAGCATTCTTCAGTTTATATTTCTAGTATTGTGTATTGTCAGTTTCAACAATATATTCAATGTTCAGTATCTAGTTGAGAATGACATGCAGAGTTTGGACTTCAGCAGACACTAGTGATATGGTAGGAACAACGTACATGCACATGTTTTGGGATAAACCCAATGGATCAGGCACCAGGTCTACAAGTTCTTTGCTACCTCACAGGGAGGATAGCATCCCAGTTGGAGCCTATGTTATCACCATAATAATTTTTAGACAAGATCCGAGTCTCGAGAATTTCACAAGAGATACATCGTCGCAGAAGCCTAATAGTTTGGACAATTGATAATTTATAGGACCAAGACATATCTGGCGGCATATGGAAAAATATAGGGGAGGCGCAAAAGGCATAACTAGATAGACTGTCGATTGTAAATCGACCCAGATCAATAGTTGTTGGCCATATCGGGCGGTGAACTTGCATGAGACTTAATCATATCAAGGTGGACCGGGGAAAACCATTATGGTTTTTAAAATGGATGCACGGTGCCTCCAGAAGTACATCGGGGTGAAAGGCAGTTTGCCTGAAACCACTTTTGCCAAAGCCCCGATGTCACATGTTTCAATACATCAAATCAACTGCTCGTGGGGCAGGCAACAGCTTGTCAACATCACCCTGTTTCACTCGTTTGGTACTTCACAACAATATGATGTCGGGTGAACGCCTCCATGCAACAAACTCGAATGCTAGTCATTTGAAATGGATTAGCCAACCATGGTAAACCAACATACCTATAAGTGAATATGTCAGTGATCCATGGTTAGAACTCTATAACTATCGATTCTCAAGTATGGAGGCATCATATCATCCATAAACGAAGTAATCTCCAATTTTCTCGACTCTCTGATTTCTGTAGGAACATTGCGATGTCCACGAAATTGGGATACATGGACAAATCTATATCTAGTGAAATTGGTCATTCAGGAAACATGGTAGATTTACCTACGAGTAAGAAGGAAAGGGTAATTTCACGTATATTAGTGACTAAATTATACACAGAACCTGCTATAGACTCAGGATTGGAAGTTAGTCTAAATCCTATTATGAGGGATCTAGTCATCAATAGGCAAGCTGTAAAAAAGAAACAGAGCAAACGACAGAAGAAAGAAACCATAGCTGAAATGGTTGAAAGTGTTGGAGAGAATCAACCGACTTGGTTGGATACTCTAAAGGAGGAGATCACTAAGATAAAATAAAATCTTAGGTGGAGATAAGTACATCCCAGCAAGTTTTGGACAGATGGTGCCTAAATATGATGAACCTATTCCTAACGGTCCCTTCAAAATAGGTTAACTGTTATTATAAATCATTCCTCCTTGTAACTTATCTCTAATTTTAGAACGATGAGAACTCTGAACGTTTTGAATTCCATGAAGAAACCTTCTCTCTTTATATATTATCTCGAGGATATAGAAAGCATGGAGAAAAGAGGAGTCTGCCCTCTGTGCAGGAATTTGTTTTTGTAAATTTTGGGGCTAGAATGAATATATAAATGCAGAGGAAAATTTTGGATTATTTATGAAAATATTCTAACTGATAGTGATATGAGTCTTGTTTTCCTCTCATAGTATGTATTTCCTGTAATCATACATTTCATTTACACTTCTTTCTGTCTAAATTGGAGATTTAGAGGCCCATAATTCATTATTTGATGCTCTTGGCTTAGCAACTTAGACTGTTTTTCTTACTTCTTAACTTATTCAGAATTCATCTCTGTAATGCTCTGATGTAGTTATGTGTTTCTTTTTCCTCTGATGTCATGAAAACATTTCAGATATAAACTCAGAATTGCTGCCTTATTTAGCCTTTTCCTCTGAATAGTTCTCAGGTTTGATAATGTATTATATTTATTCTAGACCCCATAGCCCAAATGTTATCTTCATTACTCTAGTTAATTTATTAAAAACCCCCAACACAAACCAAATATAGCCACCGATTTCCATAGATATATCAAGTGACATGAGAGAGCCCTCTATGAGTTGAGTAGGCTAGTGCTTAGCTCTAAATTTGGTTGAAACAATTACCTTTGTCGTTTGTCTATTCAGCCTGATAGAATTTACAGAGTGCTAACAGGTCCCATATATGTTGCACTTCCCCTTGCGGTCACCTCGACCAACTCATCTCCTACTCCAAATAAAGCTGACAAATACACCTATTTCATTGAGTGGATCCAACACATCCGCCAACAGGTTTAGGATATCCTACAAAATTCCAATGACAAGTACAAGCAACGCCATTATCAACATCGGGTGCCACATAAGTTTCAGGTGGACGACAAAGTTTGGTTGCACTTGCAGAAAGAACGCCTTACAGGACCCCATCAGAATATTTTCCCACTTTATTATGGGTCATACACCATCACCAAGGCCGTGGGGGATAATTCTTTTGAGCTCAACATTCCTCCTTTCCTTGGCCTGCACCCAGTGTTCAACGTGGATCTCCTTTGCCCTTATTTCCCACCATTATTGGACACCTCAAACGTAGCACAGCAACTGAAACCAACAGAGCTCAACCCTGACTACTTACAAAAGGAATCCAACGATCATATTGTGGAAACACACATCAAGGGAACTCAACAACAAAGGATCCATCTTTATTGAGTCGTCAAAGCAGGGCAACTCTTGCACCAAGGCAAGTGACTCACCTAGGGAAACATTCAACAAAAAATTCCTCATCCGATGGGGGAAATCAATGCAATAGATACCATTTATTCCTAAGGAGGGAGGATTGAGATAGGTGGATATCAGTTGCCACCCACCTCTTCCAACTGGATCAAAACAGTTTTCTGACAATTTTGGCAATTTACTATTTTTAGCATTTTTAACTTTCGAGGCCATTTTGAGGGCCTAATGAAGGTTTTTCAGGATCATGATTCTCAATGATAGTTGAAGGGATGATTGAGCCCCCAAAATGAATATTCTCGACGATAATTTTCCAATGGGTTACCATACACCTAAAATGAAGATCATATGCAAAAGTTACGACCCCGAGAAGTTGATGTACTAACTTACCCAAACAGGGCCCACATAACTTTTGGCGCTTCATCTCCTAGGGTTAGGTTTTTGGATGTCTAGAGTTTTTGGCATTCCTGTTTATTGTAAAAATTCCTTCATATCCTCATTATAAGCATATTATTGCGAATGAGCGCAACTGTCACATCTCTTCTCAGAGATAAGCCGCCACCATTCCAGCAAGCTTGTTTCCGCTGCATTTTACAGTTTCGGCTTATTTCCTTATTGAATAGAAAACCAGTTTTATTGTATCTCTGTTATTTTGTGTTAAGAACCTGTTAATAATCTGTAGTCATTTCGTTCTACTCATAATATCCGGATCACTTGCAAATATTGCAAATGTATTATTGTTTAATTGTAACATTGACACTTGACTGATGGCTGAATCCTTAAAGTATTGGCCATGATATTACTAGAGGAATGGGGGGAGGTTCTATTAAGTTAAAGGACCCCAAGCCACCTTACAGAATCATTAATTGGAAAGATCCATATTATTTCTCTTAGCCTAGATATCAATACAAGTCAATTAATGAGGAGGGGTTGGTAGTTGAACAACCAACCACCCCCATGAATGTGGGTTTGGGAAATCTAGCTAGGACGACAGAAACTGCCAGCGAGATAGGGTTATCATACCCTCATAGGGTTCCAAGATAGGGTTCTCATACCCTCGACTCCTATTTATACTAAATATGTCTATTAAAAGAAGCATCTAGAGGAAGATCCTTCTAGAAGCAGAAGCTTCTATTAGGTCTTCTTACATCCACCTTATTCTATCTTATTGAAAGGCCTTATTAATATTTACCTTTATTACATCCGAATATATTGTTCTACCTATGTGCGGGTTAGGACCCTAACATGTCCGCCCCCTTAAAAACAACCTTTTCCTCCAGGCTTGAGATGAGGAAATTGCTGCAGAATGGTAGTTGGTTCCCAAGTGGCATTTGTTGGAGTTGTATCTTTCCACTGGACTAGCACTTCCTTGATGGTTCTCTAATGTAGGTGATGCTCACGCTAGTCCAAAACTACTTCTGGCTGTAGCCAAATGGATCCTTCTTTAGCTAACTCGGGAAGGTTGGTTTGAATTTGGCACTTAGCTCCAATCACATTCTTTAAGCATGAAATATGAAAAACATGATGTAGCTTCGAATGGTTGGGAAAAGCTAATTGATAGTATACTTGTCCCACACACTTGAGAATGGTATAAGGACCATAAAATTTCAGCGCTAGATTTTGACAATGCTCGGCCTTGAGGGAAGTTTGCTTGTAAGGTTGCAGTCGAAGAAACACCTAATCCCCTTATGCAAATTGGCGTTCAGAGCGACCTTGATATTCTTGTTGCTTCATGTGATTCTGTGCCATGACCAAATTCTCTTTGAGGGTATGAAGAATAGCCTCTCAAGCTCTAAGTGTTTGGTCAACCGCCTGGACCTTCGAGGCACCCGGTAAGTATGAGAGAACTGAAGGTGGCTTATGTCCATATACCGCTTCAAAAGGAGTCATGTGTGTAGTTGTATGGTATGAAGTGTTCTACCACCATTCGTCTAGGGGTAATCATTGAATCCACTGATTTTGATTTTCCGAGGAAAAACACCTCAAATATGTTTCAAAACACTTGTTGACAACTTCCATTTGGCCAGCAATCTGGGGATGATAAGATGTGCTAAGATGAAATTCGGTGCCTTGTATCTTGAACAGTTCTTGCCAAAAATTGCTTCTAAAAGTTGGGTCGCAATAAAAAACAATAGAGTGCGGCATGCTATGAAGCTCGAAGACCTGATCCATGAAAATTTGAGCCACCGTGGATGCTGTAAACAGGTGTTGAAGGGCGCGGAAATGATCATACTTGGAAAGGAGATCAACAACCACCGTGATGACTGATTTATTTCCTGGTTTGGGTAAGCCGGTAATAAAATCCATAGAGTTATCCTTCCAAATAGCAGGTGGAATCGGGTGCGGTTGCAGTGTGCCCAGAGATTTGATTGTTTCTCCCTTGTTGCGTTGACAGACATCACATTCAATGAAAAAATCATGAATGTATTGTTTCATACCATCCCAGAAAAAGGAACGCTTGACCCTGTCATAGGTTTTGGTGAACCCAGAGTGCCCTGCTGTGGGTGTAGCATGAAGCTCAAAAAGTATCATGGATTTAATCTTTGATTGTTTACTTAAATACAAACGGCCTTTGTATCAAAGTTCATCATGGAGCCAAGAGTACCTTGGGGAAGCTGGAGCATTGGACTACAATTTTTGGATCAGATGTGAACTTTTGGGATCTTGTAGCCATTCCTTGCGAATAACTTGGATCCAATCTGGTACAATGAATGAAAGAGAAAAAAGGGATCCTTCATCTTCATATTTTCGGGAAAGTGCATCCGCAACCACATTGTCTTTGCCTTTCTTGTAAATGATATCATAATCATATTCAAAGAGCTTAGTCACCCATTTTTGTTGTTCCGGGGAGGAAATGCGTTGTTCCAGAAAATACTTGAGGCTTTGATGGTCTGTCTTAATTTGGAAACGTTGCCCCAATAGATAAGGGTGCAATCTTCCCATAATTCTTAACAAACTTGTGATAATACCTTGTTAAGCCCAAAAATCCACGCAATCTCTTAAGATTCTTTGGGTGAGGCCATTCTTGCATAGCTTCAATATTTTTAGGATCCACCCTAATGCCATCCTTGCCAACCATATGACCCAAGTATTCTACTTCTGAGGCGCCAAAAGCACATTTAGACTGTGTCAGGAAAATTTGGTGCTGAGAGAGTAGATGGAGAACTTGATCCACATGAGCAAGATGGTCTGTCCAGGTTTTTCTATAGATGAGGATATCATCAAATAAAACTAAAACAAAATAGCGGAGAAAAGGACGGAAGACATGATTCATGAGGCTTTGGAAGGTGGAGGGGGCATTACACAAGCCAAAGGGCATGACCAAAAACTCATAGTGGTCATCATGAGTTCTAAAGGAAGTCTTGGGAATGTCTGCCTCTTTCATACGTATCTGGTGGTAGCTCGAACGAAGATCAAGTTTAGCGAAGAATTGGGCACCACTCAATTCATCCAGGAGGTCATCAATGATAGGAATGGGGAATTTGTCTTTGATGGTAAGCTTGTTGAGGGCACACAAGTCAGGACACATTCTCCAAGAACCTTCTTTATTTAGGACCATGACCATAGGAGAAGAGTAGGGGCTCATACTAGAGCAGATAACGCCTGCATTAAGGAGTTCCTGGACCATTTTCTCAATTTCATTTTTTTGGGAAAAGGGGTGACTATATGGATGGATATTGGGAGGAAGGGTTTCGGGTACAAGGGGAATGGAATGATCATGAACACCACAGGAAGGAGGGAGTCCTTGGGCAGTTGAAAATACCAATTCATGTTTAGAAAGGATGGCTTGGAGGTCTCGCGGGACTGAGGGTGTCTTTGTTGCTTGTATGGCATGGAGTTGGGCGATAACACCAGAATAACCTTTTTTGAGCAACTTTTCCATGCAATGGGCACTAATGATCTCAGGTGATCCAGCGATGATGCCTTGAAACTTACATTGGTGGCCCTCCTAGTCGAATTACATGGTTAAGTCTTTAAAATCCATGAGAATGGGACCCAAAGTCCTTAGCCAATCTACACCCAACACAATGTCACAACCTCCCATGTCGATAGAAAACATATGGGATTTCAGGTGGTAGTCACCAATTTGGAGATGCACATTTTCACAACGCCCTCCACATTTCATGGAACCACCATTGGCAATCATTATTTGGAAATTATTGACGACATGGATGTAGCAATGAGTTTCTTAGGCAATGCAGCGATGAATAAAATTATGGGTGTTTCCACTATCAACTAGAATGATGACCTTCTGATGCTTGATGTAACCGATTAACTTGAGGGTTTGGAGAGCGGAGAAGCCAGTGAGAGCATTGAGGGAAATGACCGATTCTACTTCGGGAGGGTCTGAGGGAGGGGTTATGTCAGTGGATTTAGGTGACTCAAACACAAGGGGAGTTTCTAAATCCTCTTCCAAAATATCCTCTGAGATGGCCATAAAAATATTTTGTTCTTTACACCTGTGGCATGGGAAATATTTGTCATCATAGTTATAACAAAGGCCTTTGAGTTGGCATTCATCCATTTCATCCCTGGTCAATTTTTGGATCTTTAGTGGAGCAGAGGGAATAGTGGGATTTACAGGTTTAGGGCAAGGGATAAAGGAAGGTTTTTGGTTTTGATAAGATACAACTTGTTGTTCTTCTTTATCTCTTTTTGTAGCCTCCACCCAACTTTGAGTCCGAGCCATGAGGACATGGGCCCAAATCTCATCCTTGAGGCCACTGATAAAAAAATCTCGGAAAAAGGAATCAAACATGACTTTTGTTGTAAAATCCAGGTGCTCAAAGGAAGCTATAAAGTCTTCCACTGTTCCTAATTGTTTCAACTTTTTCAAACGACCCAAATGGTTGGTGTAAGTGTCAAAGTGTTCATAAATCTCTTCCACAAAGTGTGTCCAAGAAATATACCCTTGACGAGAATTTTTTCTCCATTTCCACCATTGCCAACGTTCTTTATCTAGATGGAGAACACCATACCGGAGTTTGGCCAAGTCATCTGTAATGTCGTATAAAGAGAAATAATGTTCCATTTGGGTTACCCAACCAGTGGGATCCGATCCATCAAATTTGGTCACATCCACCCGCGAAAGGTGTATGTCACATTGAAAGTGATGGTTCTGAAAGTTATGGGAATGAGAGGAATGGTCACCTTTAGTATGTGGAGGTGAGGAAGAGAAAGGGTTATCTGTAGGGATATGCAGTTTGGTGCAGAGTGCCGAAAAGACATATTCAAGATGGGTGGTGAGGTCTTGTTTGATTTCCTCCATTGAGGACTGTATGGTTGTATTGATGGCGGCAACACTGGCACTGAGTTGTTTCACTTCTTGTTGGGTCTCGATGAGACCAGATTGTAAGGTGTTGAATTGAGCTTCCAAGTCTTGGCTATGGGTATGGGCCATGAGGATTTTGGGGGAACTGAAAAGGGGCGAGAGGGGTCAAAAATTTTGCCGAAAAATGATATGGATGAATGTGATAAGGGCGAAGAGATGAATCCAATGGAATAGGTCTCAAATAATGGTGAAAATTTTTCCAGTCTGAAGGATACTGCAGTGATGAAATGCCCAAATTGTTAACAAGGAAGAAATGTGTAGTGATTTGGCAACCCGAACACAGTTGCGCGACAATAGATCTTATTTGTTTTAATTTGTTTATGTTTCTGTCCCCAAGGGTTAGGTATTCAAGGGTTCTACAAACAAGGGTTTTCCCTATGATATAGCCCTCTGATATACATGCGGGGTCCAACAATAGTACTCGGCCCAATATCTTAGGGAATTAACTAAGGAGGATAGACTGTACCCTTAGTTGTAATTCCCGACTACCCAGGTACTAGAGAGTATCTTCTTGAGTGTTGTTCTCGGTGACACTATAACAGTCAGGCGACTGATCGATTTATATAAAGAGGGCTTCAAGTAATCTAGGATGATCTGTACACAGGTGTTGTCTGATGCGCTACCACTCAAAGGGGTACCAACATGGGTTACAAGGGTGACCAACAGATGTGTGCTTGAGAACCACTTGTATTTCCTGCGTGTATGAATCCCTCAACCACAGGTTTATGCACGTAACGAAAGATCTTTGTGGCTTAAAGACACCAGAATACGTCTCTACCCTGAAAAAAAATTTAACCCACACTTTCTGCTGAGGAAAGTGCTCTGATACCTCTTGTAATATACTAGATATAAAAGTATGCAGAACAAAAATAAAATGCTATAATGGCAGAATAACAACAATATAACCAGAACAATCACCATAATAACACTGAAATGATATAAGAACAACAACAGAAATAACACTTTGATTCTGAAAGCAATGTTCATAGGCCTCTTCGAGGGGACAACCTCCAGTTGAGCAATACTCTATTACAATATTATCCAAGCTAGGGTTCTCATACCCTCGACTCCTATTTATACTAAATATGTGTATTAAAAGAATCATCTAGAGGAAGATCCTTCTAGAAGCGAAAGCTTCTATTAGGTATTCTTTCATTCGCCTTATTCTATTTTATTGAAAGGACTTATTAATATTGACCTTTATTACATCCGAATATATTGTTCTACCTATGTGTGGGTTAGGACCCTAACAGAGAGAGAGAGAGAGAGAGAGGGAACATGAGGATTTTGGGCCTCAAAGGAAGAGTGTTGTGGAAAGAAATGCACAAGTGGGTTCAATAGAAGAATGAGAAAAACCATAGAAGGGTTCGGAGATGGAGCATAGAAAACCCAAAAAAAATCACCTAAGCTAAGGTCATGAGCTTGATGCTGGGAAGGCATCTAATAAACCTCAAAGAGGCTTGGGATAGGTGGGTGTAAGGAAAATCTCTCCCTAGAGTAGAGTGAAGGAGAGTAACCTTCAAACCTTACTAAGAACCTGAGAGATATTCCCTAGTGATATCATGGCTTGGCATGGGGGTGGCCAAAATGCTAAAAGTAAATGCATTTGGGCCTACGGTTGGGTGGAAAGGTGAAAACCCATAGTCAGTTGGTCGGCTATCAATTGTAATAGATAATTATTGCATGGACTCTATGTAATTGAATTGAAATGCATGATTTAATGCGTGTACTTGCACTATACATATACATACTTGATTTATAGTGATGATGCTTATTTTATTTGAAAACTTCTGCGTTTAAGTGACGATAGGATGGAAAGAATGGTGCATGCCCTGCACAATTGAATACAAGCGTTATTTAATGTTTTGAGATAAAAATGATGAAATTAATTTTATGGTTCCCATGTGATATATATATACATATATAAATCCATCGTTATTATGTGAAACCCATGAATGGAAACTAGGATTATAAGTTAGTACTGGAATGTAAGGTATTGATCCTAAGAAGGTAATATAACTCACATTCATAGTCAAACATGAATTTTTGGCCATGCTATGTATGAGAGGCCAAAGAAGGTTGTAAACTATATGTTCTTCCACTTTTATAAATTGGTGGGGTCGCAGTACTTTAAGCCTCATTGAAGTGATAGATGATAGGCTTGTTCTTGCTATGGATAAAGGAATGAGCCCAAAGAAAAATCCTTGAATTGTCTAAATCTTGAATTGGAAGTAAAACCATGTTTTGATCTCCAAGTAATCACATCCATTGGATTGATGGAGTGAATAGATATAGACAATCCATTGGGGCAGGTTACCCTACATGTAGAGAATGTACCCAAGTTAATATAGACCGTTAATTGAGGATTAACATCTATAATAGATCATTGTGGTCTCATTTAAGCGATATTTGAAGGAGAGGTAATGCTACCATGATGTACCACACTGACCTGGAATGCCAACGTGTTTAGAAGTTGATAGGTGTCATCCTGTTAATGGAAATAGGTAATTGTCCGGTGGGACATAGCGCATGCCCCTTGGGTGAATTATGTCTTAGAAATCCATCTTAGCCTTGGATGTCAAACCAAAAGTTTTAAAAATATACATTGTTGATCGAAGTACATCATGGATGTGATCTCAACCATTGATCGAGATGGAAGCCTTAGGAATTGACGAGAGGAGGGATGACATCATGCTAACGTTATGATGATGCCATGAGCCTACATGTACGAGGAAACCATGTGGAGGCTTGTAATTGGTCAAAGTAATAGGGAGTGGGTCCCTGTTGAGTTTAAGGATTGGAAAGATGAGATGAATGGGTTTGTGAGTCCGCCAACCCATGAACTCGACAAAATCACAAAATAATCTAAGTGTTGATACTTCTCAGATGGAGTTTTGGAGGAGAGGTATAGAATTGTATGTCTACAAGTCCACGAGTCCGTGCAGATGGAAAAATAATATAAGTATTGAGACCTTTTTGGCAGACTTATGAAAGGAAGAATTATGGATTCGTGAGTCTGTGAGTCCTAGTAGATGTAAAAATAATCTAAGTGTTGATACTTTTTAGGTGGACTTTTGAAAGGAATAATTATTCATTCATGAGTCTAAGAGTCTGTGAGCCCACGTAGATGGAAAAATGACTAAGTGTTGAGGATTTTAGACAATCTTATGAAGAGGAGGTGCAAAATTGTACGCCCATGAGTCCATGAGTCTACGTAGGTGGAAAAATGGTTAAGTGTTGATAATTCTCGGATGGACCTATGAAAGGATGCTTATATATTTATGCATCCACGAGTCTAAGAAGATGAAAAATGGCTAAGTGTTGAGACTTCTCGGACATACCTATGAAAGGATTCTTATAGAATTATGCATCCATGAGTCCACGAGTCCGTAAAGATGAAAAATGGATAAGTAACGAGACTTCTTGGGCATACTGATGAAAGGAATCTACATAATTATGAGTCTGTGATTCCACCACCCATGAGAATGCGTTGAAAGAAGGTCCGAGCAATGATGGTTGTAGGCTTGAGTGGACTGAAGTTCCACCATGGCAGGCTAGGCTAGTGCTATGTCAGGACCAGGGTGTTTCCACATTAGTTGGTACGATTAATGACACGTCACGTGGATTCCATGTGGCATTAAGAGATATATTTCCTATGTAAACCCAAGAACTTCGGAAGGTCATTGCTTCATTCCAGAGATCTTTTTTGAGTGAAATTATCGACCTTCAAAATCTCTTAATGAGCAGAAGAGGAGAGATCTATGATAGAGAATATTTAAGGTTGTTAAGAGAACTCAAAATTTAATACCCCATCCTTTAAAAAGGTACTTAGGGGGTCATGTCTATTGCAAATTGGTATTAGAGTAGGCTACAACACTAGGCCTAGATGGGATAGATATTATTCATATGATTGGTATATCAAAATTAAGAGGATCTCGTTGAAAGGTGTTTCTACCTTTAAAGGATTGTTCTTTATCTGCATGAATCCTTTGAGGATGGAGGACACCAGATTGAAATTATACCGTGGAAACCTTGGTTGAATTACAACAGGGGAAATTAAATTGTCCCTTTGACAAATTGATGACTACTCTTACAGATGTCGATAGGAATTATTGGTAAAACTTGAATGAAAATGGAAGAGGTGGTAGAAATTCAATTATGAAGTTTCCTGAGTCCATAAAATTTAATACCCCATCATTTAAAAAGGTACTTAGGGTGTCATATTCGTTACAAATTTGTATCAGATCACGTTACAACACTAGGAATGGATGGGCTATAGATTAGTCATAGGGCTGGTATATAAAAATTTAGAAGATCCTATTGAAAGATGTTTCTACCTTTAAAGGATTTTTCTTTATCTGCATGAGTTCCTTGAGGATGGAGGACAACAGATTGGAATCGCACCATGGAAAACCTGGATGAATTACAACAGGGGAAATTATATTGTACCTTTGAAAATTTGATGACTACTCTTACACATGTTGATAAGCAACATTATTGGTAAAACATGAATAAAAATGGCATAGGTGGAAGAAATTCATCTATGAAGATGCCTGAGTCCAGACAAGGGACATGACCTGGGTTGTTTTGATAAGTACAATAATGTGCATCTTCTAGGGCATGCAGAGTATATT
This sequence comes from Picea engelmannii, assembly GCA_009831015.1. Classification (NCBI taxonomy): domain Eukaryota; kingdom Viridiplantae; phylum Streptophyta; class Pinopsida; order Pinales; family Pinaceae; genus Picea; species Picea engelmannii. Next base: position 31,206 of record ML796293.1, on the reverse strand, counting down.
GTAATTAAATATGGTTGATTATATAAGGGTTAAGACCCTTATGGAAAATTTATTGTACTTAAAGGAAATTGATATGAATTGATGGAATCTGTAGCAATAATAATTATTGATTTAATAAAATATTAAACCCTGTATATTTGTATGATCCCTCATGATCACAGTACTGATGGAAAATGTGTAAGGTCAGTTTTATTTGACCTATAGTGAATGAAGAAAAGTGTTGTTCAAGAATAACCTAGTTGATAAATTAAAAAGGAGTCCTTTGGATTGTTGTTAGACCTCCTGGAAGAGGTAAAGACATATGAACACATGAGTGATCTTATGATGCTCATAGATATAATAATGGAAAGTATATACCTATTAATCTAAGTACATGTTTGTGCATGATACAAATGACAGAGATATGGAATACATTTGCATTGTAATCATGGGTAAAGTGCTTGGGGCATGAGTATCTATCGAAATCCATATGGAAAATATTGAGCATGCGTATAACATGAATATAGGATTAGTATAGTCTTTTATTGAATGTAAATATGGTGATGTCATGGATCATATGGTTAATGATGATCTGAGTATAGCAGCATAAGTAATATGTTGATCGCAATGATTAAATATTACCTTATGAGAATGAAGTAGAATGGTTAATTAACTTGTTGATTTCATATGCAATATAGGAAGTGTTGGGACATATCTATATGACCAATGAGTCAGAATGACATCCATAGGTAGATGGTATCCATAAGAATATGGATTGGTGTGCATAAGTTATAGTCAGAGGGAATCTGGAAAAAGGATTCCCTTGATAAAAAGGTCTGTTGACCAAGAATGGTATGAGACATGAAGAGAATCTTGGGAAGTTTTCATGTTGCCTGGGTCATTGCATACTTCCATAGCAGTTTAGGAAAGAGTGTTATCTTGTTGGTTGATTTCATATGAAAAGGGAAACATAGTTATGGAAATGTCTGCGAGGTTTTCCATGTGAATATCATGTGAATGACTGTAAACTCTCAATAGAGAGGGAAACATGGTGTTGAGTATTCCTACAAGACTTGTCATAATAATTATTATAAGATCTATGGGAGGAAGGATATGGAAGTTTGAAATTCCCATGTGTAAGAATGACATGGAAAAAGGTTTAATAGTGAGCTTGCATTTTGAACATCCATAGATGTAAATGGATGCTTGAGTACATGAATGGAATGCATTATAAGGTTTCCTAGTATGAACAAAGAAATGAATAGGCTTGTGAGAATAGCCATGAGGGTGGTTGTAAATTCTCTTTAAAGAAGAATGATAATAAGACCCAATAAATAGGGAAGAATGAGGTAAAATGGTGTAAGTGATGCACCTACATATATGTAAATGTACATATACATGATTAAAGGTATGATATAAATGTTAGAATAAGTGAAATGTGAGGCAAGATTTGTACTTTCTAGATCTAAATAATTCCATGGATGCATCACTGACCCTATAATGGAAGGGTTTGATTTGTCTTGCTGAAATAATAACTTGAGGGTGATGTGTTCCCTTTTTCTTCAAGAAAAGATAATATACATTGATGGAAAGGTAAATGAGCATGGATGCTCTATTGCCATTATAAAAAGAAACATAATTATGCTTTTAAAGAATGAATATGAATGGTCGTGAATAATCATGAACCATTTAATTTCCAATAGATAAAGAAATGAAACAATAAAGTGTTCCTATGGTGGAGGCCCACACCGCGTGCTAAGGCATGTGATTACAGTACGATGAATGAAAATTGATGGAATAAACGTGCATGTGTGAGTGCACAATCTAAAATCATAATAAAGATGCATGTTGACAATTCCTCATGGAATATTAGGTAAGACTCTGAGATGGAAAAGATGAGGCTAACTGAATAATTTAGGTCATATAAGACCATTTGGATATGGAACAAGAGAGTTTCATGTTGAATAGGTTCCTGTGGGGGAATTGTGTAAAGAACTCAGTCAGGAGAAAAAATCTATAACCTTAATGACTACTGAAAATTGGACAATGGGATGAAAAACCTATTTATATAAGAATCATGTATTACATTTTAAAATATCATGCATGAGTACCAATACATGCAGACGAATGAGGACCAATTTGATCTCTTGTTGGGAAATATGTGGAGTGCACAAGTTCATGATTCATTGTGAACAAGAAACTTGTTGATGTAGCATGTTGAAGTATCCAAGAAGGTCAAGGTGAGCATGACTCAGACTTCTCAAGAGATAGAAAAACCAGATCCCAGGAGGGATAAATTGTAAAAGTAAAGAAGGAGAAAGTGATTAATATTTCTCCCACCACTACAAAAAAAAAGGAAATTAGCGTCGAAATTTAGTTTATTTTAGTTCATGAATTGGACACATTTCCGGCAAAAAACGAGGTGCAATCTGGATATTTTTATAATTGTGCCAGATTTAGCATCGTATTTAGTACCAACTTTAGCACTAGTTTTAGGGCCAGGAAAATAACATCGGGAATAGGTCCAAGAATAGCGTCAGGTTTAGCATCGTGAATAGCTCCAGGAATAACACCAAGAATAGCACCATAATTAGCATCAGGTTTAGTGCCAGGTGTTTCTTCCAGTTTTGCTTCTGATATGCCTTCCAATTTTGCTGCCATTTTTTCTTCTGGTTTGGCTTCCAGTTTTACATCCATTTTTGCTTCTGATATGGATTCAAATTTTTCTTCAGTTTGATGCTAGGAACAGCACCAAGTTTAGCTCCAGTCATTGCTTGTAGTTTTTCTTCTGATATGCCTTCCAATTTTTTTTCCATTTTGGGTTTTGGTTTGGCTTCGAGTTTTGCTTCTAATATGGCTTCCAATTTTGCTTCCAGTTTGTCTTTTGGTTTGGCTTCCATCTTTACATCTAGTTTTGCTTCCCATTTTTCTTCCCTTTTTGCTTCCAGTTTTTCTTCTAGTTTGGCTTACAGTTTTTCTTCTGGTGCGGCTTCCAATTTTTCATCCAATTTGGCTTCCATTGTTTCTTCATTTTTTTCTTCCAAAAATGCTTCTTGTTTTTCCTACAATTATTAATTTAATATATTTTATTTCAATTTAATTAGTTAAATATATCATGTCTCTTAAATAACTTATATCATTATACAAAAAGTCATATAAATGGATTTGAAATATTTTATAAGATAACATTTATAAATATGTTTTAGGGAAACAAACATCCATACAAATTAACATCATTATACTTATTAAATCTCCATCAAAATAGAATCTACAACATCCATTATATATAAAATAACAAGATTATTATTATAACATGATCATCATCTACAATTAATACAAGTGAGTCAAATATCTATAATTTAAGTGAATTTGACAACATCCATCATGAGCAGTAAATCAAAACCATCATACGTAATAAATATGCATCCAAAAATCATCAACCACTTATAAAAATTGATGAGTCAATATTGATAAGATCATCATCATATATAACTAAAAAAAGTGAAAGACAAATATGCCAATAGATAAATAACATCTAAAAATGATACATGTCCAACAGTCGACATAAGTCAAAATGATACATCATGTACAAATGATATAAATAAAAATGATAAATTGTGTAAGACAAAATGATACAAGTCAATATAATACGTCATGTCCAAATGATATAAGTCAAAAATGATACAACTCAATAATATGGTACTAGAGGCCATGAAAATGATACATATGATGGTAACCATGAAAAGAGGCATTATAACAATATATAAAAAGTTATCCATGACGCAGTCTATATGATCATGAATGTCATTGATAGCTACCACCAACTGCCTCATCATCAACATCATCACCATCGTGATCATAATCATCATGATCATGATCATCATCATCTTCATCGACATCGACATCATTTTCATATGTATCTATGTCATCATGAGCATCATCTTCCATCTCACCATCGGACCCAACGTCATGATCTGGATTTATTTGAGGAGGATGATCTGGTTCTTCTAGAAGATCCTTGTTCTGCAAAAACAAACATTTAGAATGAAAAGTTATTATTTATTATATGCAATAATTAATTTCTCTGTTATATATCTAATATTACAACATATGAAATGAAACGATAATAATATTACATCATATCAAAGTGCACATATGATAATAAAATTTCAAATAAGTTACAGCTAAAATGTCATTCCAATGATGTAAAACATTCAACAATTCTAATAAACGTTAGTAAAGATCATAAAAAAAGGCCATGCCTAGCCTTGCCATGCCTTTCCTTGACAAGCCCTGCCTTGCCTTGACATGTCTTTCCTTTCATTGACATGTCATTCCTTTCCATGCCTTGACACGCCATTCCTTGCCTCGTCATGCCATGCCTTGCCTTCACATGCCTTTTCTTTCTTTGACATGCCTTTCCTTGACATGCCATTCCTTGCCTTATCTTAACATTCCATGCCTTTCCTTGACAATCCATGTCTTGCAATGACATCTATTTCCTTGCCTTGATGTATTCCACGTGTTGTTATTCCTTACCATGAGTTTCCTTGCAATTCCTTTCCTTGCCATGCATTCCCTTTCCTTTCCTTTACATGCCTTACCTTGTCATGCAATGCCTTTCCTTGACATTCCTTACCTTTCCATGTCTTTCCCTAACATGCCTTGCCTTACCTTGACATGTCTTTTCTTTCCTTGACATGCCATGCATTTCCTTGTATTGACATGCCATGCTTTGCCTTGACATACCATGACTAGCCTTGCCATGCCTTGCCTTGAAAATACATGCCTTGCCTTAACAATCCATGCCTTGCCTTGACATGCCATGATTTTACATGCATTGTCGTGCCTTACAATGACTTTCCTTGCTATGCCTTTTGTTGGTGCAATTATATGCATAATATATTACCAAACATAAATTATTAACCAGGATTCATAATCAGTAGAGTTGATGCACTATATGTGCCGATAACAGATAGATTCCTATGTCTGTTTAGTATAGCTTAGATAAGAAAACCATTTAGAAACCAACACACTTTTAAAAATAACAATCTTCACACAATTCAAAAGATGGAAAGAAAAACTCATAAAAAAGAAAAATCTCTTTCTCAGGTGATGGGCATGTTCATTGATGGCTCATGAAAATAAAAGATGAACTTTGATTCTATCTCCTGGAGAAACTAAACTAACAAGTGGGATGCTCCATTAAAGCTCATGTATGGTGAAATATGGAGATCCAACTGTTCCTACATTACCACACTTTGCAACAAATTCAAATAGACAAAATAACATGAAATCAAAATAACAAATACATGAAATGAAAATCTACACTAACAATTTACAATAAGCTTACCAAGCTGGATCGGTGGCCCTTGCCGATGCCAACATGGAAGCTTTAGATCACCGGATGCTAACTTCTACGAGAGACAAAATCATTGAATCCAAACTTGCATTAATCTTCAAGGGGTAGGTTTACAAAAGGAGTCTCTTCATGAATCCAATCTACATCATAACAATTATCCTCAAGAACCTATCTCATAACAATTCCCTTAATCTACATAATAATAATTCTCCTCCCCGTCATGAAGAGAGGGAACTGTCTTTTATACATGAGAGCTTTGAAAAGGAGATAAACATCTCATAATTACAGATCCAATTTTCTCTCAACCCATTTCCCATTATTACAAAATATAGTCCCTTCAAATCCTCACACATATCTATCATATATCTTGGATAAGATATGACAACCAAATCTCCATGATCTTCTCCTTGGATTAGGATTGAATTATCTCCTCAAATATTGAAATGGTGGAGGAAGTATTTGATAATTATTTTTGAATTAATCCTTCACACATTACAAAGCTCACACATTTTTGAGATATATATGAAAATATGTCAATTTTCTAATATTTAATGACAAATTCCCTTTTAATACTAAAGTAAATGATTTGGAAAATAATAAGGTTAAACCCATATTTAATTATGAAAATGGTATCATGAAAGGTTAATGAGGCGATGAAATGTAAAGAATGATGAAGGGAAAGGTGGATGGAGATACGACATATCTGAGCCTCAACATACCCCCCAACTAAACTTGTTGCATGTCCTCATGCAACTGTGCATGGATCTTCTCAAGAAATTTTGGCATCTGAATTTTGGCTTCGAGTAATGATAATGAATATTTCCAGGATGGAATTTACATGTGTAACAATTGACATTTTCTTATGGTTGGTTATTGTGTGACAACCATGAATATAGAAAATGTTGGTTCTTGTGTAAGCAACATTCATTTCGTTATATATATTTTTTCTTTTTGTTATAATAATAAAATGTTGGTTCTTGTGTAAACAACATTCATTTCGTTATTTGTTCTCTTGTTGTTATGATAATAAAATGTTGGTTCTTGTGTTAACAACATTCATTTCGTTTACTTGTTTTCTCTCTGTAATAATATTTTAAGAGCACATGCATTGGAAATGATGAGCTATCAACGTGCATAAGAAATCCTTTTCTGCATATTATGAATCATGCCAGGATAGATCAATAGCTAGAAAAAGTGCAACCAAGTGTAGTTTGGATGAGACATGCTGGTCATCAATATATGAGGTGATGAATGTGTAAATGGAATCAGATGGTAATGAATACCCCCCCCCAAATGAAGATGTGTTATGTGTACGAAAAGGAGAAACGAAATGGAACATGGTGAGGGAATTTTCCAAATTCATTCACTCTAGCATGTAAGGAATTGCATGATTAAAGAGTAGAAAATAACATACCTCCACTTACCCAAAATGCTGATGAACTATGAAATAGAAATATGGCTGATGCGGCTGCTGGAGCATGGAAGGTGTCACTGCTACAAGATCATGTGAAAGGTGATTGTTGTTGTAGTTGCGACTGTTGTAACTGCTAGATCAGAGAATGTGAAGTGGAGGAATCTGAATTGTTGTTGATGAATCATGGAAAAGAGGAAGTATGAAAGTGGAAATGTAGTACTCTCATATAGCCGAGGTCATGATGCTGTAACAGCTGAGGAATCATGGAAAAGTGTATATTCTTCACCCACTGCTAAACCTGATGGTACAATTCTAGACATGCGAATGAATGTATTGATGTCGAGCATGACGAGAAGTCATTGGATTACCGGCCATTGATGAATGCCATTAACCAATGCGAGGCAAACTCATCATTGATGTCAATGAGTACCAAGGTACCTAAGTACATCTTACGAAGTGCGAATGAATGAGTTGAAGTTGAGCCACCTGCAAGATCTAACGATCAAGGGACAATGAGGTATTCCCATGATTGCTAGTGAGAGAACTTGTCATTAAGGCATGCAAGCCTCCAGGTACTCCAAAGGAACTCTAGTCTATATCCCAGATAAGGTGTTGAGGTCGATGGGGCAAGACTTGTTCAAAGGTGGGCCTTAAGGAATCCCACATCAGTCAACGCAAGTTATGATAAAACAATTAGTAGGAATATAGGAAAGATCTCAATAGAAACAATGTTTATGGCAATGTAATGTAGTCATGAAAATGGAGCTAGATAGTTTTATTGACAAGGCAAAATGAACTGAAAAAGATAACGAGATGTATGCGACTCAGAAAGATAGGAATGTGTGAAGTCATGACGGATAAGGTGATGGAAAGTGGACTTCAAGACATGGATGACGAATAATATTGGAAGCAGAAAGGTAAATGATCATGTCATGGCATAATTGGTTTTATGAAAGATGGCGGTGTAGTGGCAAACGTCATGACATGTGTGATGAAAAATTTAGCTCCTTCAAGGTTTTAATAACGCATGCCTGTCTGAAGAGTTTTGCGATTCTTGAGAATCAATGTGCCATGGAATGCGAGCGTCTCCATTTTTGCAATCAAACTTAGTACTAATCCTGCAATAAAACTTGTGAGATCATCATAAAACATAAAATGCGAGATTAAGTACGAAGGCGACAAATTAAAGAGAGAAAAAAAATGTGTTTTACCTATTGTCCTTGTGTTCTTATCTCATTGTTGATTGTTGCTTTAAGTGACTTAAGAAAAACAAGTCAGCGTAATCATGAATGAAATCCATTTGCAATTTTATTTTATTTTTCAATTTTTCAATTTTTCAATTTTTATAATTTGTTTTAATTTTTGTAATTTTTTTTTTTATGTTTCACCTAAAATTTATTTTTATTATGTTTTTTTGTTTGAACTATATATTTTTATAACAAAACAAATAAAAGAAAATCTATTTTTTTTTATATTTTATTATTATTATTATTATTATTATTTTTTTGAATATATATATATATATATATATATATATATATATATATATATAACAAACTAAAATAAAAATAAAGTTCTTTTATTATTATAATTAAACAAAGCAAAATAAAAGAAAATTATTATAATTTTATTATTATTATTATTATGTTTTATTTTATTTTTATATAATTATATCAAAACCAAACAAAAATAGGATTATTTCTCAAAAACTATTATAATTTTTTTATTTTTTTTAAACAAAACAAAAAAAAATGATTATTTCGTTCTTTTATTATTATAATTAAACAAAGCAAAATAAAAGAAAATTATTATAATTTTATTATTATTATTATTATTATTATGTTTTATTTTATTTTTTATATAGTTATAACAAAACCAAACAAAAATAGGATTATTTCTCAAAAACTATTATAATTTTTTTATTTTTTTTAAACAAAACAAAAAAAATGATTATTTCTTTATTTTCATTTTAGCTAGTTTATATATATATATATATATATATATATATATATAATACTAACTAGAGATAAACAGGTGTGGGCTCTGACACCATCGGATGAGGAGGTGGCTGGAGCTCCGCAAATATATGGACAGGTAGCCAGGGAACAATTTCTTCATTACCAGACACGTTGACAAACTCGAAGCGCAATTAATCCAATCAGATCTTAGACGAACTGCGTGTATGCACCGTGAAGTTTCATCCTCTGGGAGATCTTCAAAACTGAAGATTTCTATCTCTATATAAAGCTGACTATTGTTCAGTTCGAACCATTACAAAACCGTTCTTCCAAAAACTGACAACAACCCTTAAAAAGTGGTACTTTCATCTGTGTTACTGGATCCCCAGGGTCTTGAGGCTGGATCTGCAAATCCGCTTTATATCTACCACGTAAACGGATCCCGTGCTACCTAAATGGATCATCTACCAGCTATCCCTCACACGCCGTATCCCAAGCAAATAGTATTAGTGTTTTAGGTACAATGGTGGAAGAAACCATGTGGATGACGTTACAGGGATTGTTTGTATCTCACCAACGAACCACTGTACACCGATGCAAGGAATGATGTGATTATTGTATATTTGCACCATTTCTAACATACAGCAACTCACCATAATGCTGGCGATCCGGTTTCTTTATATAACCATAACGTTGCCCATGAAATCTCGTCATCGTAGCTTGAGAGTGAGTAGTAGAGGAGTAGCCGACATTGTTTGGAGTCCAAGTGGGTTTTTGTTATGAATGCGGAGGAGAGAGAAATAGTGGTAGACATTCATTTCTCTTTAGAAAAATACAAAGGTTACCCACACGGTCTCCAGAACCTCCCCAACTACGGCTTCATGCATGTTCGCTCCAACCAACGGACAATCGACTTCTTCAAGTTCTGGTATCATTCGAGATTAACCCATCCTGGACAAAACGAGCAATAGGTCTTAAACCTTATCAAATTCCAAGAGATCTGACATATATGCTTGGAAGCCATATTCCTAGATACGGAATACTTCAGAGGGTATTGCCATAAAAGCCCGTATTTGAGGCAGGTCTAAACCGTTCACACCCACTGCTGCAGAGGACTTGAGCCGGAGCTCCATGATATGGATAGGCAGGCAGAAGCAGAGAGATAGGCGTGAAGAGGAAACCACCAGATGCCATATACACAACTTTTCAGTTCAGAGTGAGAGTGAGAATGAGTTCTCAACAGAGATCCCAACACTGCAAGTTGGCAATCGAATCTACGAACTAAGCGTTCTTATCACATTTTCCAAACAACAGGTCGTGTATTGATGTTTGTTGGTCATAACTTCTTCAAATTATGGGCACATCATTAGCGAGATTTATAAAAATGAATATGGAAGCCATGAGATGCCAAAATCCATTGATAAATTCTCGTCGTCAGGTAGATTTTCCTTCTGTGTAATCGATTCCATCTCCTTCACTACTTCACTCATGCTCGGTCGATCTGTGATAGATTCCTCGACTCACTTCAACGCTAGGCTTACAAAGATTTTAAAGCCTAGAAGAAGGCTATTGTGTGAGTCTGATCTGAGTAGTAGGGGATCCACCAATTATAAAATCCGAGTCAATCCGAGTAGCTCTCACACGAATCTGCGGATCTATTGTAGAGAAATGGGAGACTGAAGATAGTTTCTACATAAAAACTGTATAGATTGGTTTCTGGATAACTTAGTTAGGGTTCTCGAGAACTAAACAGATTGTATGTGTCTAAGTTCTAGCATATATCAAAGGTCTTGTACAAGAGGTATATCTGGTCTACAAGAGCACAGAGTTCTCGATAGCTGCTTTTCGAAATGTTTCTATATGGCTTACTTCTGGCAAGTTGTGTTTTGGTTTTTATTTTTATTTTTTTATTATTTTTATTTTTTAAAGATTTTGTTTTTATTCCTAAATAGAAAAATTAAATTAGAAGACTAGTTTAAGACAAAAAAACAATAGTTTAAGAGAAAGAAACAATTTTTTTTAGTTTTTGTTTTAATTTTGTATTATCCCTAGATTTAAAAGAGAAATTTAAACAATAATAAATAAAAAAATTGTTTAGCAAATGGAGATATAAGATTTGAAATTGAAGCCGAACAATTGGATTGGGAAATTTTTTTATTGTCAGCAATTTATCATTCCTGAAACTTAGTAGTCATCCTACTTTCTCATCCTCGCAATCACACAAAGCGCGGAGGAGAGCATACTTATTCTAAAAACTTGAAAATAAATTCCTAGCTACACTGCGCTAAAAAAAAATTTGTTACATGTAGTCAAACTTCCAATGTAATCATAAGCGCAATAGTAATAAGAATATGTTCACTGTGAATTTCACAAATGACAATCGAAAGTATATATAACAGTGCAAAATTCACTATTGAAACTGTAATTTAACAATATCAAAAGAAAAAATGAATGGATCTAACCTGGTACTCACTTGAAACCATCATTCGATAAGGCTTTTGTAGGCACAATTTTCACTCCACAGGTCGTGCCGTAACTCCCCATTTTCCTCCTCGTTCTCCTGCTTGCATAATTGTTCGTCATTAGATGTGTAGGGTTCCTTGTATGTTGTTTCTTCGTTTTCCTCTGGAGGAGTAATTAAACTTTCAACTACTATCAAGATCTCCTCTTTGTGAGAAGAGGAGATCCCAACTTTTGCAAGGATTTGAGTGAGATGCTCCAAGATTACACTCATAGTTAAACCATATCGAAAAAGGATATTGATTTATCATCAAAGATTTAAAACTAAGAAATTAAAACTATTTGTAAAAATAAAACACACCAAACTTGAACTCCTTGCATTACTGGGACCCTGCTGTCACCGGGTTATCGGTTCGCACAAGTTAGCTCCTCATAAATAAAAACTAAATTTGCATAAATAAAAAACACACTTTTGCATAAAATAAGGAGAAACACACTTCTGCATAAAAGGGAGAGGACGACCCAACTTTGGAGCAACCCCACTAAAGTGGATGCGCAGGTTCTTACCTCTTGTCTTACCGTCTTCTCTTCGCCCTTAGGTTGTCCACAAAACCAATCCAAAATCATTAAAGCGATCTAATTCAAATGCTACCTATTACCGTTTACAATGCCCCGGCAACGACGCCAAAATGTTGGTGCAATTATATGCATAATATATTACCAAACATAAATTATCAACCGAGATTCGTAATCAGTAGAGTTGATGCACTATATGTGCCGATAACAGATATGCTCATATGTCTTTTTAGTATAGCTTAGATAATAAAACCATTTAGAAACCAACACACTTTTAAAAATAACAATCTTCACATAATTCAAAAGCTGGAAAGAAAATCTCATAAACAAGCAAAACCTCTTTCTCAGGTGATGGACATGTTCAATGATGGCTCATGAAAATAAAATATGAACTTTGATTCTATCTCATGGAGAAACTAAACTAACAAGTGGGATGCTCCATTAAAGCTCATATATGGTGAAATATGGAGATCCAACTGTTCCTTCACTAACATACTTTGCAACAAATTTGAATAGATAAAATAACATGAAATCAAAATAACAAATACATGAAATGAAAATCTACACTAACAATTTACAATAAGCTTACCAAGATGGATCGATGGCCCTTGTCGATGCCAACATGGAAGATTTAGATCACCAGATGCTAACTTCTACGAGAGACAAAATCACTGAATCCAAACTTGCATTAATCTTCAACAGGTAGGTTTACAAAAGGAGTATCTTCATGAATCCAATCTACATCATAACAATTATCCTCAAGAACTTATCTCATAACAATTCCCTTAATCTACATAATAATAATTCTCCTCGGCCTCATGAAGAGAGGGCACTCTCTTTTATACATGAGATCTTTGAAAATGAGATAAACATCTCATAATTACAGATCCACTTTTGTCTCAACCCATTTCCCATTATTACAAAATATAATCCCTTCAAATCCTCACACATATCCATCATATATCTTGGATAAGATATGACAACCAAATCTCCATGATCTTCTCCTTGGATTAGGATTGAATTATCTCCTCAAATCTTGAAATGGTGGAGGAAGTATTCGATAAGTCTTTTTGAATTAATCCTTCACACATTACAAAGCTCACACATTTTTGATATATATATGAAAATATGTCAATTTTCTAATATTTAATGACAAATTCCCTTTTAATACTAAAATAAATGATTTGGAAAATAATAAGGCTAAACCCATATTTAATTATAAAAATGCTATCATGAAAGTTTAATGGGGCAATGAAATGTGAAGAATGACGAAGGGAAAGGTGTATGGAAATACGACATTTCTGAGACTCAACACCTTTCCTTTCCATTCATTATCTTGCCTTGCCTTGCCATGCCTTTAATTGACATGCCATGCCTTGACTTGACATTCCTTGCCTTTCCTTGCCTTTCTCTGACATGCCTTGCCTTTCCTAGCATGCCTTGCCTTGAAAGACCTTTCCTTTCATTGGCATGCCTTTCCTTGACATGCCATGCCTTTCCTTGACATCCCATGCCTTGTCTTGAAATTCCATGCCTATCCTTGATATTCCATTCCTAGCCTTGATATGCCATGCATTTCCTTTCCTTGACATGCCTTGCCTTTCCTTGACATACCACAACTTTCCATGCTCCTTGCCTTGACATGCCATACCTTTCCTTGGCATTTCCATGCATTGCATTGACATGCCTTTCCTTGACTTGACATGTCATTTCCTTTCCTTGACATGCCATGCCTTTCCTTAACATGTATTTCCTTGCCTTGACATGCCATGACTTTCCATTCCTTGACATTCCATTCCTTTCCTTGACATGCCATACCTAGCCTTGCCATGCCATGCCTAGCCTCACCTAACCTTGCCATGCATTTCCTTTCCTTGACATGCCATTCCTTTCCATGCATTTACTTACCTTGACATGTCATACCTTTCCTTGATATTTCCATGCCTTACCTTGACATGCCTTTCCTTGACTTGACATGCCATTTTCTTTCCTTTCCTTGACATGTATTTCCTTTTCTTTATAGGCCATGCCATGCCATGCCATGCCTTGCCTTGTCATTCCATTCCTTTCCTTGACATGTCATGCCTAGCCTTGTCATTCCTTTCCTTGACATGTCTTACCTTGCATTGGCATGCCATATCTTTCCTTTCCTTGACATGCCATGTGTTGCCTTTCCTTAATATGCCATGCCTTTCCTTGACATGCCATGCATTGTGATGCATTTCCATTCCTTGACATGACATACCTTGCCTTGGCATGCCATGCATGCCTTTTCATTCCTTGCCATGGATTTATTTACCTTGACATGCCATGCCTTGCCTTGACATACCATGCCTTGTCTTGCCTTGCCATGATTTTCCATGCACTGTCATGCGTTGCCATGCCTTCCCTTTCCATGCATTGCCTTTCCATGCATTCCCTTTCCTTTCCTCGTCATGCTTTTCCTTGACATGCCATGCCCTGCCATGCATTGCCTTTCCTTGACATTCCATTCCTTGCCTTGACATGCCATGCCTTATCTATTCTTTCTATTATTTTCCATGCGTTGTCATACCTTTCCATGCCTTGCCTTGGCATTCCTTGCCTTTCCTTTCCTTGACATGCCTTGCCCTAACTTTCCTTGCCTTTCCTTGACATGCCTTACCTTTCCTTGACATGTCTTTACTTGTCTTGACATTCCATGCCTTTCCTTTCCTTGACATGACATGCATTGCCTTGACATGCCATGCCTTGCCTTGACATGCCGTGACTTGCGTTGACAAGTCATGCCTCACCTTGCCTTGACATGTCTTTTCTTGCCTTAACATGGCATGTTTTCCCATGCATTGTTTTGCCTTACCATGACTTTCCTTGCAATGCCTTTCCTTGCCATGAATTCCCTTGCCTTTTCTTGTCATGCCTTACCTTGACATGACATGCCTTTCCTTGAAATTCCTTGACTTTCCTTGCCTTTCCATGTCTTTCTCTGACATGCCTTTCCTTGATAGACATTGCCTTCAATTGACATGCCTTGCCTTGAAATGCCATGAATTTCATTGACATGCCTTGCCTTGACATGCCATGCATTTCCTTACATTGACATGCCTTTAATTTCCTTGACATACCATGACTTTCCATGCATTTCCTTACCTTGAAATGCCATACATTTCCTTCACATTTACATGCATTGCATTGAAATGCCTTTCCTTGACTTAACATGCCATTTCCTTGCCTTGACATGCCATGCCTAGCCTTACCTATCCTTTCCATGCATTGCCTTTCTTTGACATTCCATGCATTTCCTTGACATGCCATGCCTTTCCATGCATTGCCTTACCTTGAAATTTCATACCTTTCCTTGACATTGCCATGCCTTGCCTTGACATGCCTTTCCTTGACTTGACATGCCATTTCCTTTCCTTGACATGCCATGCCTTGCCTTGACATCTCTTTCATTTACTTGACATTCCATGCATTTCCTTTCCTTGACATGCCATGGTTTGCCTTGACCTGTCATGCCTAGTCTTGTCATTCCTTTCCTTGATAAGCCATGCCTTTCCTTGACATGTATTTCCTTTCCTTGACATGCCATGCCTTGCATTTCCTTGACATGCCATGTGTTGCCTTTCCTTTACATTCCAAGACTTTCCTTGACATGCCATGCCTTGCCATGCATTGCCTTACCTTGACATGCCATACCTTTCCTTGGAATGTCATACATGCCTTGTCATGCCTTTCCATGCATTTCCTTACCTTGAAATGTCATGCCTTGTCATGACTTGCCATGCATTACCTTACCTCGACATGAAATTCCTAGCCTTGACATGCCATGCCTTGTATTTCCTTGACATGCTTTGACATGTGTTGTCGTGTGTTCCCATGCCTTTCCTTTTTATGCCTTGCCTTGTCATGCCTTGCCTTGCCATGCACTTCCTTTCCTTTCCTTGTCATTCCTTTCCTTGACATGCCATGCCCTACCATGCATTGCCTTGGCTTGACATGTCATTCCTTGTCTTTCCTTGCCATGTTTTTTCATGCCTTACCATGACTTTCCCTTCCATGCCTTGCCTTGCCTGGTCATTCCTTGCCTTGAAGTTCCATGCCTTACCTTGCCTTGCACACCTTTCCATTCCTTTCCTTGAAATGCCTTGTCTTTCCTTGACATGCCTTGCCTTGAAATGTCTTTCCTTGACAGTCCATGCCTTATATTGACATGCCTTGCCTTGACTTGACATGTAATTTCCTTGACTTGACATGTGATGCCTTACCTTGAAATTTATTTCCTTGCGACCATGGTTCCCACAATTGTCTGACACAGGGGTTGTGAAATTCAACCCCCTCTGTCGGATTTGCATTATGCTTCACTAGGAAAAACCCTAGTTCCATAGGTCCTCTAACAAACACATTTCTGGGTGACAAAATCACAGGAAAGGCCCCCCCCTAGCTAGAATCCAGTGCTAGGAGTCCAACAGAATGGACAGTTCATCGATCTGAGGCATGATTTGTTTGTTATGGTGAGTATGTATAACAATAGAGATGAGTAACAATAAATCACGAAATTAAACCTTACTGATATCTAATTTTGAGTGTCCAATTCATTCACAAGATAAGCCTCTAAGAAAAAAACTCCAGTATTACAAAATTATATTTTTATACTTTTTGACCTGTGTAGAAGAGAATATTACAGTAGTGAGGTAGTATATACAGGTCTGTAAATGCGTCTTGTTGAAGCCACAAACAAACTGAGGAATATCAGTATAGTATGCAAGAGATTTGGCTCGATGAATAGCTTCTTGACCCACAGGGAATTGGTGATCTCAGGAAAGAAGAATAATTCCCAGAAACGTATGATGCCCCTCCATAACTCATTCCACAATATAGTTTGACTTCCCCACTCTAATATACCAGTCAACAATGAATCATACCATAACATAGGTGAATACCATGATTTTTTCATAGTTAGCGTGCCCCTAAAGTGTAATACGATTTATGGTTGGTAAAATCGTTCTCTCCACCAAAGATATGCCCCCAACACACCCTAAATTCACCCCCACTACAAAGAAACATCCTTCAATGAGAGTGTGCTACCCAACAAATTTTTTTTTACCTCCTTCCAATCCAAACTCAGTCAGAAATCATGAAACTCTTTCGCCACCATGAGAAACTCAACTGCAAGAGAATAAACTCAGTTGCTATGAAGATCAATGAAGAAATATGGATGGGGACATTACATGTTTCCCAAAAATTTGTGAATGCACATTGTTAATTGTTTTCTTTTCATTTCACTTGGGGTCTTTTAATTTTTTGTCTTCTTTGAATAGTCAGCACTAAATTGGGCGCCATTAGCACTGACTATTGGTAGAAAATGTAATCAATTTGGGGTGCTAATTGGGGTGAAAATTGCACCTCATTTAGCGCAAATTGTGGAAGATTGTGCAAAAAGGAATAAAGAGTCTGTTTGGGAGGTAAGTCACCCACTTCGACAAGAAGAAGATCCACTAGATGAGTGAGTAAATTATTGAAATTGGCCAGAGGATAGTTATCAATGTTCTCTATAGTTCAAGTATCAAAATTTCCTTAAGGAAGAGGAGGAGGAGGAAACTCATCTCTTCTTAGGGGGATGTCATAAATACCCCACAAAAAGTCTCTTCTTATTCTTCTTTTTTCCAACTAGAGGGTTCACATTATATTTATCCCCTCTTATGGGGATATTCAAAGCATTTGGTGCTTATATTAGTTCACTTTATGAGGAATCAATAACTTCAAGTATATGCCTTGTTGGAGGTAACCTCGACATGGATAAAGGAAGAATACCTTCATTCCTCCTAGAATGATAAGGAGAATGATCAACCACTTTGAAATGGTCTAAACTAAGTTTAAGATTGTAAATATTTGAAAATCAAAATGACACATTTGGATTTCTAAGTGTGACACCAATCAACAAACCACTACAGAAAAAATTTGAAAAGACAAGGAATGAACACATTCCTTCAAATACTAGCGGAAAGTGATTAAATACCAAGGTCCAATTAGTAAGGAGCTAAAAAGGGGCCTTCCAACGTTCAACCTGGGTTGATGGTGAGGGCGTGAATAAAACTAGTGAAGATATGGGAGATAGTTATAGAAACCCCACAAAGTTACCATACAATGTGAAATCCCCTTTCAAAATAATTAGGGAACCTCTAGGGCAGGCTCTAATATTTTTTATCTATCTATCGTAGGTATCAAAAGAAATTCTCACTTGTAGCCACTCATGCAAAACCTAGAAGAGGTTGCTAAGATTACCTATTCACAATTATAATTAGGTAGAATAGTTGTGGATTAGGATTTGGTGTTGGGTAGGGATACATGAAAATTCATCCTATGTGAAAAGATTTGGGTAGGAGGAGTCACTTAGAGTAACAAAACAACTAGTCTAGGGTCCCCTATTATGCATCTATTTTTGTTTTGCAACCTTGGAGAATTTACTCTCTAATCCTACTACCAAGCTTTTACTTTTAGAGGCTTTAATACTCAAACAAGTGTAGAGTGAATGAATGATGATGTTTTTACATAAAGTACTAAAATGAATAAAAGAACAATGCATGGTATGCAATGGTATGATATGGTATGGTAAGGTATTGGTATGAAATGGTATGAAATTCTATTGGTATGCAATGATATTTATTATACATTGGTATGCAATGGTATGCATTGATATTGGTATGGAATGGTATTGGTATACAATGGTATAGTATGGTATAGTATGGTATGCAATGGTATGGTATGAAATGGTATTGGTATCTAATGGTATGTATTGATATTGGTATGCACTGATCTTGGTATGCAATGGCATGCAATGGTATGGTGTCGTATGCATTGGTATTGGTATGCAATGGTATGCAATGCCGGTATTGGTATGCAATGGTATTGGCATTGGTATGCAATGGTATGCATTGGTATTGGTATTGGTATTGGTATGTAATGGTATTGTTATGTAATGGTATGAAATGGTATGTAATGGCATGCAATGGTATGGTATGGTATGGTATGGTACGGTATGGTATGGTATGGTATGCAATGGTATCCAATGGTATGCAATGGTATTGGTATGCAATGTTGGTATTGGTATGAAATGGTATTGGAAATGGTATTTATTATGCATTGGTATGCAATGGTATCGGTATGCAATGGTATATAAATGTATGCAATCATATTGGCAATGGTATTTAGTATGCATTGGTATGAAATGGTATTGGTATGCAATGGTATTAACAATGGTATGCATTGGTATTGATATTGTTATGTAGTGGTATTGTTATTCAATCGTATGGTATGCAATGGCATGCATTGGTATTGGTATGTGATGCAGACCTCTTCCCTTTCTCGGGGTTTGCACGACCTCTCAGTTTAAGGATCATTCAAATCGAGAGATCGATCGACTCTTCAGGCCTTGCTGAGCCCCCAAAATCCCATACACAAGTCCTTTTATTCCATGTGCATTGCCAACAATGAACCCACGAGATCTTCTCTTAAGACCATTATTTAAAACTCGATTTTAGGTCCTAGCCACTTTCACCTATGGTGGAAACAACATATGACCACGGGTCGTAACCACACGCTGAACAACGTGCACTAAATTGGGTGCTCCGAGTACTTCGGGCTCTGGGCGATCCACCTTCCTTACTTATCAGTTCCTCCAAACATGAAAATCGATGAATTGTAGAATACCTGTGGGATCCATGGCTCAGATTGACTGCATAAATACACAACGGAGATTGTTTTAGAAAAAATCGGGCTTCGACATATTTTCCAGCTCCAACACCTTACATTCGCAAAGAATTGAACTCTGAATCTAATCGGATGACTCTAAGTTCTACCACACATAAATTCTCACATACCCTTTGCTCTTGTGGGATTCAAAGGTTTTTTGTACCAACAGTTATAGATCTACGACTCCCAGGCTCTGAGGGACAGATGGTTCAATTATATCTTTGGACTCTGGGAGTTCGGGCATTTTCACACTACAACTCCCCACTACCCCCGAACGTTGGAGTAACGGAGGCTCCCTCCGCTCACCATGTTTATTTTATCCGATAGATAGTTGGGATGAGTTTTAGCTCATCGGAACTCCAAGAAACTTCCTCCTAAGAACCTCACTTCACAGCCCCTCCGGAGTACTAAGCCTCCAGACCTAAGGATAATTTGACGCGTGTCCCGGGGTATGAACAACCACGATGGGCTCAACCTTTCGGGTGTTCAAGGACCCTGACTTCTCCACACTCTCCACCTTGAGCTTCTTGAACCCCGAATTAACAGAGTCGAGATCCACTATCCACGTGTCTATCCAAATGGACGACCCAGATCTTTTTTCAAGTCTCGATACTTTGGGAGTCTTATAACCTATTTCACTTTCTTCTTCCTAACATGCTTACCTTCCAGACTCTAGGACCTGGCGCCATGTGTCCAATGGAATGAACGACCTAGATCTCCTTTTCTCTTCGGAGCTTCGAAATATATCTACTTCTGCACTAGGTTACCTTCTCCTTCTGGAGTGTCGGTTCTCTGGACTCACGGATCTGTTGACATGTGCTCCTTCAAATTGACGACCCAGATGAATTCCAGGCTCCGAAACTTCGACAATCCTCACTCCTTTGCACTCCAAACTTCCCGAATGCATGAATTCCGAAGGACTTCACCAATTATCCTCCACACAACTGCAAAAAATCTTACAATTGGTGACTCTTGCGCTCAGATCTGATGGTTGGGATATGTTACCCCTTTATGAATGCTCCTCCTCCTGTTTGGACTTTGATCCGATGGTCCAGATATTCTCTCTAATTGAGATCGACGATTTTTGTAACTTCCTCCTCAGCTTCGTTCAACCTTCCGAATAATGAAGGATTTCCAAAAAAAATTCAAAAGCTCAACTTCGATGCTTCTTTTGTAGTTTGGAACTTGAACGATTTCTCTCCTTTGTGTTCCTTGTAGTGACTCTGTTCCCAACTACACTATCTCTCATAATATTTGAACTCACTCAAACTTCTAATGGTCTCAACCCTTTTCTCCTCACACATGTTTTGTTCCCTCCTGGTAGTTCGATGCTCTTCCACCTGAGCTCAAACATAAACATTTTCATAAAATATTTTTGTGTGCTCCTGCCAGAGAGGGTTCAGAATGTAAGCATATCACAACCATCTAAATGTATCCTACTTCTCTAACTACCCCAAACATACACCATACTTATACAATAAAATCGAAATGAGAAGGATCGGGTAATTGTACCTTTACTCCGCGTCCGGTGATGATCCTCTCGCGCTTGATAGCTTCATTGACTGCAAACCTCCTCCCAAGGTTGGCCTGCATTCAAAGAAAGAAAAACATAAAATATACAAGCATGAAATTCATATACAAATAAGGGTTAGACGTTATAATAAAAACATAAATCAAATGCGAACATTCAACACGCCACGATTTGGGATAGAAAAAGTACTTCTTTTATTGATAATATAATGGTTACTTACAACCAAATCCGGCTACTGCTCCATGAACCTGGTCCGAGCTCCTCTTCACCAAGCTCCAAGTGCACCACCTTATGGATTCTCCACTCAACCTTCTTCTTGGAAAGTGAAATGGGTTTCTGATGGAGGAAGGAAGGCAAATTGGGGAATGCAAGGGAAATTCTCACAAAAAGGCTGCAATTACTTGGGGCAAGGAGGGGATGTGAAACGGGTAGAGTTTCACTGTTCTTATGTCTATATGTGGAATAAGACACCAACACCTCCTTTTATATGGGAAAAGGATGGTTATTTAGTTGGATGACGGGCTATAGGTAGTGAATTAGTTGGGAAACTACCCAATAGCCCGTAATCTCAACGAATTCCTTGCAAAATTTTATTTTTTGCAACTTTTGAAGTATACGTGGTCTATAGTGGTGCAACATGTGTATGTATGCGATTTTTAGTGGTGAAGCAAGCATATGTATGCGAGAAGTAGTGGAGCAGGGCGCGTACATCCACAAAAAATTGGTTTTTTAGAAGAGAAACTCAGTGATGGCTTGGCAAAAAATGCAAGTAAGAGGGCCAAAAGCCAGGTATGCGTGTGCAGAGAAATTTAGGGCTATAACAGATTCCCCCTAATGTGTGAGGTCAAAATAACATCTGATGGCCCAAATACATTACAAAATCTTCACCAATGTATGCAACAAGTGAGCTCAGGACTATAGTTTGGGAGGTGCCATCTGCGAAATAAAAATTGTCTCTCCGAGGCGTGCATACCCATGATCGGGATGAAATAAATAATGGTTTCCAATCAAATAAACTGAATATCCATGTCATATAACTATATAAAGTGTAGCTGCGAGAAATACACAACATATCTACATCTCAAAATCAAAGATATACAAATATAGTATCCATCTTCAAGAATCCATTAATGCCTGGTGGCTAGAGATGAGCTCTTTAGAGCTCGCGAAACAACTTCAAGATCTTCAAAACCTGGGTAGGAGTGTAATGTGAGTGTACAACTTCACTACCCAGAGGTCTTCGATGACTCATCGGGAAAATACAAGAGGATCTTGATGATCAGACATAGAACTTCATTGATTTCGAACAAGGACTTGATTGGATTTTGGGATGGCTAAGCATGAGGGAAAGAGACAAACTACAGAAAGGCCGAATCAGGATGAGGTGAAACTTCCCTTGGAAAAGAGAACAAAAGATGATCAGACTCAAGCAACATGACATTGACATAAGTTCCCGATGCAAGAGGAAATGCAAACTCTCCATGTGTTTGGAAGAGTAACTAAATGGAGGAGGACACAACTCTATGTAGCGAGAACAACTCCCTAAGGTCATACTAGATCCCAATTCTTGACGAAAAAATGAAAAGGATGTGATTTGTCTAAGGGTGAATCATTATGCTGCCAAAAAAATATATATATATATTTCTCGTCCCCTCTTTTTGGGTTTTTTTTATTTTTTTGTCTTTTTCAATTTTTTAAAGAGCTTTGAAAAAGAATAAAAGAATGCTACATTACAAAGGAGGAATGAGTGTTTCAATCATACTATTTCCAAGTGAAAGGAACACACTAATTCTCATAGCAAGGAGACATGTGCAGGAAAAAGACACTCGAGGAAAATTCCACCATTGGTCAAGGTGTTAGGTTGTAGAGGCAAAGGGATACAAGGCTTGTGTATAAGGCATGCTTCAAAGGTTCAGTTGAGAGCAACATGGATTCAACATTAGGCCAAATATGCAGATATGGAAATGCAATTAGAAAGACACAATGAAACCCCCTTCAATGTATTTTTAGCGATCCCAGAGAAGGTAAGCTAGGTATTTTTTTCACGTTTAGAGAGTCTGAAAAAATGTAAAAGAAGACTCCACTGGGGCACCTTTTTCGAAAATAGTCTAGTTGGCTCGAAAAAGGGGTAAACTAGAACCGAAAATACGTCTATTCAAAACCATTTTAACGAGTGTGACAAAGACAAGATCTCTCAACAAAATTTTCAATTTTAAGGAGTCTGTAAATTGCTTAACTATGGACTCACGACCTTTTTTTGGATTTAGTTTCCTTAGCCCGAAAAAGTATAAAATTTATTGAGAACTCTCCCAGCAAGATGAATCTCCCGTGGTGTACCTTTTTTTTCCATAATCTACAGGCCAGAAAAAGGGTTAAAATCATGCCAGTAGATGTTCTTCTAGACCAATTTAACGAGTGTGAACGAACAAGATCACTCGACCATCTTTTCAATTTTAGGGAGTCTGAAAAGAGCTTAACTATGGACTCTGTGGGGGTTCCTTTTTTTTAAGTAATCTCCAAGGCCTAAAAAAGGTGATAAACCAAAACCAAGGAGAATGTTCCTTTTTTGTAAATTTAGTCCCTTAGGCCCGAAAAAGGGTTAAACTTATACCTGAGAATACTCTTCTAGCGAACTGAAGTTCCTAGAGTATACCTTTGTTCGTATAATTTACCATCCGGAACCAAAAAAGGGTAAACTACCACCGGACAGATGTGCCTTCAAGTTTTAGTTTGGAGAGCATAAAGGGAAACAAGATCGCTCGACAATATTTTCATGTTTAAAGAGTCTAAAAAGGGATTAAAGAAGACTCCAGTAGTTGATTTTCCAATTAATCTAGAGAAGATTGAAAAGCACAAACGTAGTCTTGTCAAATGTTTCTTTCGAAATTCAAAGCGAGCTTGAAAGACAACAAAGCATGCTCATTTTTGGAGTCCCGAGGGTGAGGCCAAGAGTGATGGTGCATCAGACAAATGAGGCTCAAACCTGTAATCATGATAGGAATAACAAGGAGTCTTGAGCCTAAAGTTATTAGAAACAACATGGATGCCAAAAAGCAACAAGGATCTATATAGGGAATCCATGTAAAGGTAGGCTCTACCACCTAGTCACGACACTTATAAAGGAGAAATGATGGTTTCGTGTCGCACTTCCGTGGGATCGATCCTATGGAAAAGAAGAAAAGACAACAAGATACAGAAAGTGGAGGTGGAAACCTAACTTATATGCAAGAAGTTGGAAAAAATGACTTTACCAAAGAACCTTTAAAAGTGACCCATCTCCCAAAAAATTTGCCAAACTAGAAGGAAAAGTTCATCGTAACATCCAATAAGAAACTCAAGGACCAACTTAAATTATGTCTAAGCCAGAAAAAATGACAAAAGGGTTCAAAAAAGTGGAAAAAAGGGCCAAAAAGGTCTATAAATAGAAGTTGACAGCTCATTTTTACCATTGCAATTTGAAAATTAACCAAAAGGTAAAAAATACCCCTTTGCAAAAGAAGTTGATTCCGGGAGCTTCAGAGGACGAAACAAACTTATAATTGGACCAAGTAATTATAAACTCATGCCTCTTGCATTCCAATTCTTCCTTTTAGCATTATTTTTAGTTTTTGGGAGGGCGCACCCTCTTAAAAAAGGGTGGTCCTATGTGTACGTGGGTTGTCCAAGGACAACCCGTGTATGTACACATGCAGAGAATAGTTTGCTAGTGTACATACATGACTGTGTCCAAGATAGCTCACATACACCCTCAAAAGCATGGAAAAAATCAAAATGTAAAAGATAACTCCCCTTTGAACTGTGATGGAACAAGATGTATGTCCACTGGAGGGAGAGGGAACACGAGGAGATCGATATCTTGTTCGATGAGGAACCTGTTGGTATCACCACATTGAAACAATGTGTTTTGTAGAAGTTCTACCAGTGTCTGTTCATGAGGGCACAATCTAGGCTATTGAATGCCCCAGTGGATTACTTGCACCCTGCCGCAGAGGCGTTCATGATTGAGGCACAATCTTTGACTCCAATGAATGAGGATATATATTTCTTGACTGGCCTCTCAAGGAGAGGGGAACCAGTCAACTTGCATACATTCCCCCTTGGGCCCTTCAACATCGTTGACTACATTGGGATGCATTGCGAGACCGACACTAAGAAAGTAGGTTCGTAGGTTCCCATGCACAAGATCACCAACTTGTAACTTAAGTTTATCATTTTTCTTATTGGACGAATCACTGGATCCATGGCCCTACACCAGGCTTCCCAGGCGCACATGTATTGTGCGATGCAGTGCCTAGATGCACATATATTTGACTGCAGCATGGCCATGCTTAACTACATGAAGAGGCATCTCACAGAGTGCTGAGAGCATAGCAACAAGAAATTCGGGTTCGATACCATTTTGTGATAGTTCCTCTTCGAGAGGGTAACCAGTCTAAGTCCGAGAGAGATAGTACGGGGGCATGTGGCCTCCTTCCCAATGATATGCATATGGGTAGCATTGATGACACAACAGGTGGGAGGAAGGACCATAGAGGCCTTCGATGAAAAGTTCTTTGACTGGTGGGCACGGTAGATTCCAACGATAGAGGACTACCCCTCACTAGAATCAAATTCTCCAGAGACTCGGACATACCTATACCTCCCAGAGAGGAGAGAGGGGATATAGGTACATCTTTTTTAAATTTATTTAATTTTTATTTTCTTATATATATATATATATATATATATATATATATCATTTTTTATATGTATCAGAGTAATGAAAACTATGTATAATTTTATGTATAGATGTGGGACCGGTGAGCCCAATAGACTTCACAAGGACTAGGTGACATCCTCAACCAGAGGCAGTACCAGCAACAACCAGCGGACTAGCAGCCATGCGAGGACCTCCAACTGGAGAGGCTGAGAGAGTTTTGAGACGGGTGGAGTGGAACCTCACCGCGCTCACTCACATAGTTCCCATGGTCGAGATCGAGGATCTCCCACCATCCATGCAGCCTCATGTGGTCGGGGTGCCACGGACATGGGTCCAACTTTTTCAGCATTTGGCTAACATCGTTATTCACTACGATAGGGCCAATAGACCCTAGGCTTAGATAGTATGGACTCATCATGTGCCGAGGGCACCTTTTGTATATTTTTGAGGGAATAAGCCTCGTGATGTATACCATATATTATTTTGTAGGCGTTCATTCCCACCTATGTACTTTGAGACTTTTTGATATATATATTTACATATTTAATGTCTTATGGATCACATTTTTACAAATGTATGTACATGTGTATGTGTGTGCTTCTTTTTATGTGTGTGCAACATGCTAATCTAATACTTGATTAGCTAGGGTATCTGTGATTTTATTTAATCTCCTAGGAACATGAATATATGTAATGTAATCAAAACAACGTTCTAACAGATGTACCCTAAGGAAAAGTCAGTGTAAAGTAGGATCATAAACACGGTACACTCCATTTAACTGGGACAAAACCCATCCAAGTAAACCTAGAGGTGAGAAATTCCATGCGACAAAGAATCACGAAGCAATTCTATTACTGCATTGTACTCGACAAAATTATTTGTGGCATCACCTAGACAGATACCTCCAGAAGATTGCAACTGGCCTTGAGGTGTGAATATCACCCAAGATGAGAAAGCAAGCCTCCGAGTGTGTTGGCTAGCATCGTCTGCGAACCCAAAGAACACTTTCGATTCACTTGACATCTGCCATAGTGAAAAATATATCATAAATAATGACACGCCCATAAAACAAAAAGACAAAAAACTAATTGTATAAGAACTATACATATGTACAAGAAGTCACCCAGGCCACCAACGTACGAGTAATACTTCTTGAGGTAGAGCACATTTCTAGGCTCTGCCAAGGAATTTCCCTCAAAATCAAGCAGACGATAGGCACCCTTCTTTTCATAATGAAAGGTTCGAAGCACGTGGGTTTGAACTTTGCTGCCCCCAGTGAATCTTTATCTTGGTCGTAGACCAGAAAAAGATCACCTTCGGAGAAAATCCGAGGAGGAACAGACCGATCATATTGACACTTGACTCGTTTCTTGTGAGCCTCGTTGGGCAAGTCTGCATCATGATGTTTCTCATCAAGATGCTCAATATATAATAGGTGTTCCTCAAGTGGTGAAGTGTATGGCAGTAAATCTACTGCCAACTTTAAAGATGGGATCTGGCACTCAATAGGGAAGGCTGCTTCTAGCCTGTAAATGAGTTGAAAAGGTGAGAAACCGGTTGCAGTTTTTACAGACGTTCGATAGGCCCATAATGTCGAGTACAACATCAAATGCCAATTTGACTTGGCAGACTTGATCATTCGTTGTAGAATAGTTTTGAGGGACTTATTCACAGCTTCCACCTGACAATTCACTTGTGGGTATTAAGGTAATGAATGTTCTTGCCTCAACCCAAGCTTTGATGTTAAATCAAACATCATTTTGTTCTGAAAGTGGCTGCCATGGTCAGTGATAATCTCCTTCAGGATGCTGAACCATGCTATTATCTAGTTAAAAATGAAGAGAGTCACAATTTCTCCATCATTGTTAAACATTGGCATAGCCTCGAGTCACTTTGTAAAGTAGTCTACCGCTACGATGATATAACGATGCCCCCTAGCTGAAGTAGGTGGCATGTAGTAAAATCAATCCCCCACTTGGTGAAGGGAGCAATAGCGATGACGGGAAACATGGGAGCAGGATGTGCCCTCATCTTCCTAGAGAAGATCTGACACGAGTGGCACTTCTTGACCGACTCAACGCAATATTTTATTAAAGTAGGGAAAAAGTAATCGGATCGTAGAATCTTTTGGGTTGTTGCAAACCCAGAAAAATGACCACCACATGCTCCAGTGTGGCAGTCATTAAGAACGTATTTTTCTTCCTTGTGTATAAGGAACCGATGAATAATGAAATCTACACCTCGACGATACAAAGTGTCATCGAGTATGGGATAGTTTTGTGCTTACTGGCGAATTCGCTGACACTCGTCCTAGGAAGCAGAAGAAGGGAACTTCAAAGTTTGGAGATAGACTAGTATATCTCCATACCAGGGGTCCGAAGATGAAATCAGAAAAATATCTCCTTTAATGGGCGATTCTTCGGGCGTATCATCACCAGAGTCAACCAGAAGTTCTGAAATAAGCTCCACAAAGACCAATGACTTTTTGGATTTCGTAGAAACAAAATCCAAGTCAAATATTTGGAGGATAGCAATCCATATACTGATATTGCCGCCAATGACTCATTGGTGCCAACACATATTGAAATGTATTCACAATGGAAATGACGGTGGTCTTACGAAGAATAATATAATGGTAGAACCACTAAAAAACATGCACTACTGCCAACACAAGCTTCTTAACATGGGAATATTTGAGTTTCGGCGCAACCAAGCCTCAGCTCAGGTAATAAATCACATGCTCCTCGATCATATCATCCTCTTGAACCAATACCATACCAACGGTCGACTCCACGATGACCAAGTACAATAAGAAATCTTTAATATAATTGGGAGGCTGGAGCAGAGGGGAAAACATAAGGGAACATTTCAACACTTCGAAAGAATGTCGAGTCGCTTCATCCCAACATAAAGGGACTCCATTCTTTAATAAATGCATGAACCCTTTAGTGATCTCGACATAGTTTGCGATAAAACGCCAAAGGAAGTTCGCTTTCCCCTGTAAGCTTTGAAGCTGGGGTATTGTGCACGGGGGAGAACACTAAACTATCACCTCAAACTTTAGAGGATCGACCATGATCCATGTTGTCGAAACTATGAAACCTAAAATACGACTCGATGTAACACAAAAACTGCATTTATTAGGATTCAAGTGAATCCAATAGTAGCAACATCATTCAAATATTAGTCGAAGGTGTGTGATATGATCAGCTCTCTTGTGAGATCGTGATGATGTATCATCGAGATAAGCCTCGACTATATGTCTAAGGTCATGGAAAGAAAAAGATACGGCCCACTGAAAAGTGGTTCCAACATTCTTCAAGACAAAAGGCATCTTATGATAAGAAAATGTGCCCCACGGAAAGATAAAGGTTGTTTTATGCTGGTCTTCAGGTTTGATCTGAATTTGGTTATATCCTGAAAAAACCATCCATGAATGAAAAGACCTCATAGCCTATGCGTTCATCGATAATATGATCAATGAATGGAGCAGGGAAATTATCCTTTGGACATGCCTTATTCAAGTCACATAAGTCCATGCACGTGCGAATCATGCCCTGTTTTTTGTTAACCGGAATGAGATTTGACACCAATTCCATCAACTGCATAGGGTAGATAAATCCTACTTTAAAAAGTTTCTCTACTTCAACCTTAATAGTTGCTTCTTTCTGAGGATTCACTGGATGAAACTTTTGTCGAACCATCTTGGCATCAAGATAAGTCGTTATCTCATGTTCAACGATTCTTGGATCAATGCCTGACATTTCCTCATAAGACCAGGAAAAAACGTTGCGGAGTTCCTAAAATAAATCTGTGTAGATTTGAATCTCCTCGAGGGATAAGTCTCCTTCGATGAAGACATTCTCCATGATGCCAGGGGTTCTAGAGATATCAATAGGGATCATTTTATTGATACTTTCTGTATTACCCTCGACATAAACTGCGTGTGTATCCATAGGATTAACAGGACAAGACCGGTCTCCAGTCATAGTCAACACAAATTCACCCACCTCTATTCTTATTAACTCTGGGAAGAAATAAGATCTATGATGGAGATCATCCCAGGGTATGTCTGGACTAGTCAATGCCTCAAGAATTGCCTCATCTGAGGGCAAGACCAGGTCTAAAGAATTGGTATTAGTGAGGGAACCTTCAGCCCAAATAGGCTCGAGAACTGGATCTAACTCCTGTGCGGGAGTCGGATTGGGGTCGACTGAAGCTTGTTGGAAAATACTCTACGCAAATTCTACCATGAACAAGGGCATGGATATACCAGGATGCTCTATCCCTTCCATCGATGTCAATGGGAAGGAAGAGTCCACGAATCATGAAAATAAGTCATACGGAATGACGACACTTGAAATATTACATCCCTACACTGGTCGGGGGAAACTGAAATAAACTTGACACCATCGGAAGGAGGTGGGTAATCAAAAGTACCCATCAAAGGTGGGCACAAACCAACCCCTACGTTGACTGTGCCAATCTGAGGGTTATCAATAATTGGGACCGTGGATGCCCATGATGAAGGGTCAGGTCGAGAGAAGTAAAACTGGTCAATGGTCATGATTCGACCCTCGTGTGGAAACAACAAGACCCAAAAAACTATGGAAACCACTACATGCATTGCATAGGTCCAACGCCTTCCTAACCAAAGGTTGTAGTTGAGAGGTGCATTGACGACTTCAAATTTTATGCACATGGTCTTTCCTCCTAACTTCATGGGGAAAGAAGGAATGATTCCATGTGGTTTGCAGGAACAACCATCAAAAGCAGTAAGAAGAGTAGGTGACGGAGACAAAATGGGTTTTCCAATGGCCTTCCAACACGCCAATGACATCACGTAGGTCGAGGCACCCTCATCAACCACCGTACGAAATTTATTCCGAGTAAAATATTTTCTGGGTGAGCCACTACTATCTGAAACACAACGTGGTAAGGGAGACGAGGTTTCAATTCAGTCGTATAAAGCGTGATCATTACTAGATTACAAGTCTATATAGACCCTAAGGCAGATAACATAGCCTTTCTCTATGAAGGGTGACGACAACGCTCCCCTGCCCCTCGCGAGCACGGTCGCCCCACCAGGACCTTCACAAATCCGCGGCCCGAAGAGTTGACACTCTTCCTTCCCTTATCGGGGGTTCGCAACCCACAGTCTCTCTCACACACGTTTCCCCTTTATAACTTACCTGGGGAAAAAGAATCGGAGTCTCGCCTCTCGCGAGTCCCGACGTCGAATGTCTCTTTCCCAGATTCCCGAGACCGAGGAAAGTCAACGTTGACTCTTTCTTCGCTTCTCGCGGCTCGGAGGGTGTGTCCCCCTGCACACGGACTCCGAAGTCCCGAGATGCCGATCCAGCGATTTTTTTTCCTCTCGTGACTTCGCGTCTCGGCCGTTTGTCTTTCCTCCTCCTGAGACCCAGCGTCCCGAGGTCGCGAGGCCCGAAGTCACGTGCTTCGTCAATGACCTATGAGTTCCTGATCAAGAAAGAA
>ML796292.1:393298-405247 GCA_009831015.1 Picea engelmannii | reverse complement strand
ATCCGCTTGAACCCCCTCAAGTGCGTGTTCTGCGTCACTGCAGGGCACCTCCTCGGATTCATCGTTTCCCAAAGTGGTATTACTGTGGACCCCCTTAAAGTCCAAGCCATCACAGAAATTCCACCTCCCCAGAATTTACGTCGACTCCAAAGCCTACAGGGAAAAGCTAACTTTCTACGGTGATTTGTCCCAGACTACGCCACTCGAGAACACGGTTTCCTTCGCTTACTACGCCACAAGATCCCATTTCATTGGGATGAACATGCCAAAAAATAATTTGATGATCTTAAAACGGTGCTATCTAATGCCCCTTTAATTAGTTCACTCGACTATAATCATGACTATATCCTCTACATATCAGCATCAATTGTCTCAGTAGCAAGAGTTCTCATTCAAATCGACGATGACGATCGTGAGCATGTCATTTACTACGTTAGTAAAAACCTCTCAGGGCCACCCTTGAAGTATAAACACGAAGAGAAACTAGCCCTTGCAGTCATCCTCGCAGTCCAGAAACTGCTTCATTACATTCTGCTTCGCACGACTAAGGTCGTAGAAGATTCCAACCCTATGCAATACTTGCTCAGTCGTCGGCAAATTAATGGCAAATTTGTCTGATGGATCATTATCCTTCAGGAGTACGATCTTGAATTTTCAACACCCAAGAGCAAGAAATCTCTCGTCCTCGCCGAACTTGTCACGGCCTTTCCCTCTGATACTACCAGTGCCCCTGTCAATACCGACTTCCCTGACAAACATCTATTTTACATCACTTCGGATGATCCTTGGTACAGCGACCTCCTCGTCTACCTCTGAACCCAAAAGTTCGATAACCACCTCTCACAAGATGATCGGCGTCGTATTCGCCACCAGGCTCCCCGCTATCTCCTCATCGGAGATATCTTATATCAGCGAGGGGTCGACACCATACTTCGTCGATGCTTGACTATTGACGAGGCCGATAGAGTCTTGAACGACTGCCATAGCGGCGCATGTGGGGGCCATCTTTCAGGAATGTCTATTGCTCAGAAAATCATCTGAGGAGCTTATTTTTGGCCTACATTGTTTCATGATTGCATTCATGCAATGAAGTGATGCGAGAAATGTCATCTTTACGCCAACAAAGCACGAGCACAACCTGCTCCTCTTCACCCAGTCATTACTGTCGGCCTCTTCTGTAAATGGGGCATCGACTTCATGACTTGTAATCCCCCCTCCAACAATGGACACAAATACATTGTTGTCGCAGTCGATTGCTTCACAAAATGGGTTGAATCCATGCCCACCTTCAACAACACCGATGACACTACAGTGTGTTTTTTCTTTAATCGCGTCATATCTCGCTTTGGAGTACCACTCCAACTAGTTTCCCATCACGGGAAACATTTTGAGAATGAGATTTTTGTCGAACTCTCATCTCGGGTGGGATTCTCCCACGAGTTTTCCTCACCATATTACCCTCAGTCTAACGGATAGGTGGAAGCAATTAACAAGGTCCTCAAGACCATGTTACAGCGCATGGTTAATAAACATAAGACCAATTGGCATCATGTGTTATTTTCTGCGTTATGGGCTTACTGTACGGCTGTGCAAACAACCACTGGTTTCACACCATTTCATCTAGTCCATGGGGTTGAGACCACTCTTCCCATCAAGTGCGAAATTCCCACCTCACGCATCGTCATTGAGCTATTACCTGACACTGCTCCAATGGAGCAGCGATTGTTGAACTTAGAGTCCCTGGATGAAGATCATCGATCTTCATTACTGAACAATGAGGCAGGTAAAAAATGGTCAAAGGCCACCTTTGATCACCATGTCAACCTTCGCTCATTTCACGAAGGCGACCTCGTCCTTGCTTACGATATCGCTCACGATACCCTCAGTCATGGAAAATTCGAGTCACTATGGCATGGCCCCTACATTATCCAACATTGCCTCACCAAAGGCGCATACATCATGGTTTCCCATGAAGGCCTCTCTCTCAAAGAACCCGTCAACGGGTTATACTTAAATAAATTTTACGCCTAAGCGTAGCCATTCTACTTTAGGCTATTTCTTTTATAGTGTTTTTAATCTTTTTTCCATCCCTCACATCTAAACTATCATTTGTGCTATTGACAGATGCTTCCTTCACCGGCCTACCACATCGGTTACGCCGACAACGCCAGCCGGTGGACACGAAATCTCGCTTCGACAGCTTGGGCCCTCTATACCCCCTCACATGAACTACTCCACTCTAGCGGCATATGTTTGGGTTCAGCAACCAACAACTAAGTCGAATACACTGTCATCATTGGCCTCCTCGTCGATGCCCAGGATCATCGTATTCATCACCTTAACGTCTTTATCGACTCCCAACTAGTCGTCCTCCAGCACAACAATGTGTACCGTGTTCGCGATCCTTGCCTCTTTCGCAAATACCTGCAAGTTAGACTTTTATCTTGACATTTTGATTTCATTACGTTTACACATATTCCAAGACAATTGAATCAAATTATAGATAATTTAGCTAACATTGTGTTAGATTGGTATCTATCACATCAAGATACCACTACACACACATAAACCATCAAGAACCTGTCATAGCATATATAGATTAGACATCATCAACACATTAAAAAACACATGTAAACATCACATAGACCCCAAAATGTATACTCATATATATATGATATATATATATATATATATCGGTCCACAGTGCCATCAAAATGTTTACGTACAAATATACAAACATCCGCAGGCCAGTGAAGCACCTCGGTACAAAACGGGTGCCACTACACCAAAATGGGCTCACCAGCCTATATACAAAATACAAAAATACATAGAGCGACACTCAAGGTGCCTCTATAGCACCACCTCCTGCCCCTCCCTCAGGCGGTGGTCCCCCACCCACCACTGGTCCCTCCGGACCGAGAGGTAACCGTCTGGTCATCGCAGCACCTGCTACTGCTGCTCGCCGCACCACAGCCCACCACGTCGGCGGAACTCCCACACACTGCTCCAGAATGCCCTCATCCTAGATGTGCAAAAACATGCCCTTAGGCATGCCCTGTACCACCCCCTCCAGGCGGCGGAAAATATCCTCAAAATCTCCCCCAGTCTCTGCTAGAGGAGCATGCGACGACCCGGCACCTAGGTCATCAAAATGGCATCTCCTCGTTGCTCTCTCGTCATCAGCTGGTCTCGCCTCGACGTCCTCGCACTGATGTCTCTCTCCTGCCCACGGCCCTCCCCGCGGCGATCTCCCTGGCTCCTGGCGAGCTGGTGCTCTCATCCGCTCAACCTCGCGCCCGCAAGGTCCCACATCTGCACACACAAAACAACCAAACGATAGTATCAGCATCTATACAACATACATATGTCATGCTATCTCAAAAAATCAACATATCAAACTCATAAACATACCTCGGTGATCAAACACCTCCCCTGAAGGTAACACCATGTCCGGATCACCCCGGAAGTCAACATCAGAGTATGGATACTACAGTATAACCTGCGACATCTGTCGCCACACCTGTGCAGCCTCAGCCATGAAAAAATGATCGCCCTTGCCACCACCGTGGCGAACCAAAATCGATGACCACCGCCTCAGTCGCGGCTCTCGCACACCAGGAGCGCCCAATAAAATCCTAGGGTGCAACATAGGCACCCTCTCCAAAAACCAGGCCACCAAGATGGACCCAAAGGCAAAGTCCCATGAGTCTGTAGACCGACATCTATCCAGCTGCCCTACCATCCTGGCATGCAGCGTCAACCCCCAGGCAAAGTGCTCCCCAGCCAATGCCCTCCCCATAACCCTCAGTTGACCACCACTGATCCACTGAGTCGCGAGGGACCCATACACCTTCACAATCATCGTTGCTACACAGCGATGAGTTAGCGCATCCATCGCCCCTATGCTCATGGCAGACCCCGACATGTAGTTCTCCCTCGAACAGTACCTCCGTCCCAAGGTCGCTAACGACATGTCCACCGATAGGGGAGTTCACCGAAAAGGGAGCCCAGTCAGAAAGTATATATCCTCCACTGCAGTGAAGGCATTCTACTCTCCCCGCACCATAAAGCAATGCAGGTCCGGACTCCACATCCAGATCATAAACTGTAGGAGATACTCCTACGCTTGTATCAATGGGCACTCGAAGAACTTCAGCAGCCCACAAGCTGCCAAAGTGGCACGAGCCCCTGACTCCTCAATAGCCACGGCATCCCTCAGTTGTGACCAGTCTCGCTCTCGCCAACGAACCAGCATCATGCACAGTGATCACCTGCAACCACATAATTCAGTCCTCGGTTAGCCATATTGACCATAAAACACACTAAAATCTCCAAAAAAGATAAGTTTTGCACCCGTTAGCCTTACCCCCAAGGCGTGGTTGTTTAACCCATAGGTGCGCACATACGCGCACCTGTTCACCCCACAGGCACTCACATATGTGCGCCTGTTCACCCCACAAGCACACCTGTCCATCCCACGGGCGCACATATGTGCGCGCCTGCCCACTCTACAGGGGCGCCTCCATGCGCCCCTGTCACGAACACAGGCGCGCATCACAGCATGCATGTCCACTACACAGTCGTGCACCCATGCGCAACTGTGTAGCAAACAGGCGCGCATATTATGCGTGCCTTTGTCCCCCCTGAGGGCGCACCCATGTGCGGCTATTCGGATAACAGGCGCACACCTATGCACGCATATTTTCGGATCGCCCGCTCACTTGGGGGACCACACCCATAAAACCCCTTGTACGGCCCTCCGTACAGACCCTGCCCATAAATTGAAAATCTACTTCTATGCAGGACGATAAGACTACTAACCTAAAGCTCGTTGGTCCTAGATCGGCTGCCTTGTTCTCCCGGAATCTCCAAATCTCCTCTGAATACCTCTCGTCTAGTCACTCTGGCAGCAAGTGCAAATGAGGTGGCAATGTGGGCCCTACAACTATATATAGGCCTTTTCGCCAAACTTCCCAACACCATTCTGAGAGCTTCGGGTGTCCGTTTTTCAATTTGTATTCAACTACGGGATCAGCATCCCATCATCTATATCAAAACAATCCTCGTGCCACTTTTTATCCTTAGCCCATGGGGTGCCATTTTTTTTTCATACCCTATCCAGGTACGCATGCTCATGTTCAAAATTATCAAATAGATGCTTGTATGTTCGATTCTCTTCAGATATTGTTCACGTCGGGTATTTGGTTTTCATGTGTGTAGGTACTTGGTCATCATACATCAACGCAACCTCTTCACGTATATAATCAACACTGGCATGTAATCATTCCCTCTTAATCGCAATTGCATCTCCAGTCATACCCTCTGAAATTTTCCTTTAATATCCCCATCTCCGGCTCTGCAGTACCGACACCTCCATTGCATCTTAGGTACTGTCACCCGGTAACACTCTCACCCACATGAGTTGTCCCATTCATAGCACCCTTTGGCACTTTGACACTCATGTTGTTTTTTCAACCCTTTAGGGATGGGAGTCCCGATAGTCTTACATCATTTCGTGAATCATCCACATACTCCTTCTCCTCATTATGCTAGCCTTCCCAATGGACTCCCAGATTATCTCTTCAAGGTTTTATTTTGACTACACCTCTGCAGTATCTTGAACCCTCCATTTCATCCACAATCAGTTTGTCCATCTGCAAATTTCCCTCCATTTCATCTACCTCATACAGAAACCCACCTATGGGGCCCCCGCCCTCCACCAATTCTCCAAGCAAATTGCGCCTTGACCGGCCCAACCATATTGCATTGGGGCACCCGTTTCTGTATTTGTACACTCATCCCAAATTATTCTTTATTTATTTGGTAAACTGTAAAAAGCCTTTGTTTCCTGCATTTACATATCTTTTTGTCATCACCTTTGACGACCTTCTTCCCTTTTTTGGCAAACGCAATCCATTTCACCCTTGGTTGGGGCACTCCTTATCACCTACCCCTGTTGACATTGTCCACATACTCCGAGTATCCCACAGACCACTTACCTCTACCCTCTGAGTTTGTTCACTTTGTCCCGCCTCTAGCACAACTTATCCCACGTCTTGTTGTCCCCATGACACTCGAACTAGTTGCACGGTTGCGGCCACTTATACTTCACATATACCCCCAACCAAGGGCAGTCTTGAGTTTTCCTACATCTTGACTTCGTCCATGTACCTCTTCCAGTTCCTAACCTCACCTAGTAGATTTCACGAAGCCCTTTGCTTCTTGGAGTCGCGTCTCCCTTTTTGTCGACATCAGCACAGTTTCCAGAAGGGCGACAGTATCTTGACTCTCATTCCCTTTCCAATGAGAGGTCTCGGACGGCACAGGGAGAACCACAATTGCTCCCTGTTGTCGTTGACCCCTGTAACATTCGACTTCAACACTTTCTCATGTTACGGTGGGTCTTACTTTGCGACTATTGCAGTTATTCCTTATATTTTCCAAAGACCTCTGAACTTGGTTGGGCTATCAATGCCTACAAAATTCGTGATACTTCTTACAAATATTACTGCCTACTATTCAGAATATGTTCCTCCGCAGAATTGTCTTCTGCCTTTATCACGACCACCCCCAAGGGCGCTGCAGTTGTCTACATCAACACACCATTCCTTTTTGAGTTACATGACACGAGCACGGTGCATGCCCACCTCGTTTGTACACAATTTATATTTACACACCTTATAGAAGGTAGGGTTCTACAAGTTCCCTTCTCCCTCCAACGGGTAACTCTTGACACTCCCACTATCACTCCCTCTTACAACGACACTCTCAGTAGAAGAAACATTGATGAATTTCGGCTATACGTATGCTCCTAACCTCATCCATCAGGGGGCATCTGTTATCACTGAAATTTCGTCCGCAAATGGTTACAAGAATCCAGCTTCGTCAAACAGTTATGAGGTCACCCAAGGACAAAAATTACCACAAAATCATTTCCAAAAGGTCCAAAACTATACAACCAGTGATACAATTAAGGTGCGCTGTGACTACACAGGGCGCGTGCGCACATGCGCAAACCAGAAATGCAGGAAAAGCGCACATGCGCCCGATGTGCAACTGTGATCGCTAAAAGCCGCGCACATCTAAGAACGGTGCATTTATGAGATTGGTCGGCTTCCCACCCACTTCTGGTTCATCTTCCAAGTTGATTTGACACCCAAATCTGGACTGGATCCAACTGGGTGGTTGGTCAAAGACCTAAAAATTCCCTTATTAGCCTATTTTCACACTACAAGATGGTTCCACAATACCTCAAAGAGGTGCTATAAAACAAGGCCATGGGTGCACTTCATTTTTAAGGAATTCAATAGCAAAGTTATGTTGCTACTATTCTCTTGAGGAATCCTCTATTCTCATCAAGAGTATACTAGCACCATTACATTGGGAAATCCATCTCACCCCTTAAGTGGATTGGCTTGGAATTCTTTCACCATTTTCATTCAAAGTTGTAAGAAGAGTTTATTTGTGGGGGTCCAAGAGCCCTCCCTTGGAGGAAGAAGGGACTCATAGTCCTTTTTCTTCTTAGTGTTTTCTTTCACTGATATAAACCTTGCCATTGATGACATGAGTCTTATTGTTTTTTGTTCTTATGTCCTTATGCTCAAATAGTTTAGTTGTTATTTTATTTCTTAGTTTAATTCTTAGTTTTTCTTTTATATTTCTTTCTCTAACCCTTTTCCTTACAGCTGTCCTTCTTAGCAAACCCAACTAAGCTTTTAAACACCTCTGTTTTGCTCATCTAGGTGGCAAAAGAGGCGCAACACTTCTTATCTCAAAATCATTGCACTCTTTACAGTTGATGGATTCTATAAAAAAAAAAAAAAGGGCCTCTTCTACCATGCATTGACTTGTCTTTTCAAGCTCATAAATACTAAAAAACATGGGCATCTATTGTAGATTTTACATTGGATGGTCATCGTGTCTTATTCTTTCCTATTGGAGATCTTCTATGAAACATTGTGCTATGCTTCCCATCTTTTTAACTCCATCTCATACTATTTGTTATTGGAAGATATTAATGTTCAGATTGGTCAAGATCCAAACAACAACCTCACGAGGATAAAATCCCCCTGTTTTTTTATAGAGGTAGTACTCCTCTCTGATATGTTAGAAGATCATTTGTATGGTTCTACAATGAATGCAAAGGGTGAATGCTAAATAGCAAACCCCGAAAGATATTCCAAGAAATCTTGTATATACAAATGTACAACCCTTATATACAAATATACAAATATGCAAATATACATCATATCATTTAAATAAATAAAGGATAAATTGTGGCAGCAAAGATTTGTGTCTACAATGTTTTGGAATATCCTTTCAACAGACATTCTTTTGTTCTTTTAAAATAAATTGAACCTGGAATCTGCTATGACTTTTACAAGATGAAGTAAAAATGGACAGATCTTCAAAGAACTTTAGATTATAACTTCGTTACAATTCAAAAATGATTTTGATAGACAATACATTTGAAATCACATACTTTCAACTCAAAGTATGAGATCACTAATGTAATGCCCCAAAATAGTTCTTCGTGGGAGAAATTTATAATAATATCTCAATATGACAAGTTCAGTAATGTCTAAAACAAGATAGTTGAAAAAACCTCAAAAGATTTCGATGACAATCACATGAACTGAAATAAACCACATCTACTTTTTACAATAAGATATTTCGCTCCTTCGGACCTGAAATGTTACAAGATGACTAAATATTTCTAGAGAAAGAACTACTCCTACCCAAATCTTCATGTTTTCCATACATACATGGAAGATTGATGGAAATAAACAGAAAGGAAGAAAATGTAGGGAGAAAATTTTTAGCGGGTCAGTCCACCGAATCTTGGAAAGATAGAGATTTTCTTCTTGCAGACTCTTCACCACTATAGAAACCTCTGACTGCCAACCTCTTAATGGTGCTTTCTCTTTCCTTTTTAAAATTTGCTCTCAATGCTCTTGAAGTAGTTAAGGTTTTGTCTTTCTAGAATTTTCCACATACTTTCTTTTTTATGTAATCACTATAATTAATGCTTTATTGAAGTATCATTAATGAATTTGTCATTGAAATTTGTTCCTCCAAGTGGGACCCATTTTGTCTTTAATAAAGTTTATTTAATAAACTTTTATTTCCAAATTTTCAAGTTCACTGCCTTAAACAAAAAATGGATCGTGTTTTAATTTTTGAGCATGATATTTGAATTTTCAACCATGGAAACCATCCTAGGAGCAGTATTCATCATTCCAGATTTCCAACGAGTCCTCGTCAGTGAGATTTGGAGTTCTAGATCTCAAGTTATAGCCTCAAGAAATTGAGGTTCCAAACAAATTTATGAGCAAACCATGAAAACAAAGTTGATTGTTGTTTTGATTTCTGAGAGAATTATTGCCAAATTCATCCATTGAAACCTATCCCATTGTCGTCCTCATCAAATTACCTTTCCAAAGAGGTATGTTTTTCCCAAAACTGACGCTTGAATCTTGAGTTATGAACTTCTAAAAGTCGTTGCTCAGCAGTCGTCCATCAAATTCGTTGATCAATCCGAGCCCTTCATCAAAATATTCCCTTTTAAATACCACATGCATTGTGTTGATGAGGAGTTTAATGTTTATAATGAAAAATATTCCATACTCTTCATGTGGAATAAAGGATACTATAGATACTTTGGTGTAGCTCTCGTGCCTTAGGAAATTTCATGAATTAATAAAAAAATTGATGGCCCGGTCACTACCCATTCGACGTCCATGTCATCGCCCAGTCAACGTCCATGTTATCACCTAGTAAGAACCAAGTGTCATATCCCATGTGTCATGGTATTCTTGGTCACCACATGTCTTGATTGGATAGGGTGGATAAGGTGTCATGTGTTTCAATGTGATAAGTGTAGTAAAACTTCGGAAAAAAGGTTAAGTATGGGAGAGTGGGAGATGGATGAGAGGAGAAGGGAGATATGTTGGGTTGGGAGAGAGGGGATGTGAGTGTGAGGGAGATGCAAGAGTGAGAGAATGTGGGGGTGAGGGGGACATAGAAGTGAGGGCATTCGGGTGTGGAGGGGGATGCGAGAGTGAAGAGAGGGGAAAGGGAATATGGGGAATAGAATAAGTAAGGGAGAATGGATTGGGAGTGGATAATGTCGTTGGGGTATACGGGATAAGATGTGGATTATTGTACGATAAGTGTAGTTCCAAGAAAATAAGTGTGGTTCCAAGAAGATCTTAGTTCCAAGAGAAACATTAGTTGTGTAGCACATGGAAAAAGGTGTTCCTTGGGCGGTTGGACAAAAACATGGATATATTGAGCATACAAACTCAGATTTCTAATCTGTAAAATGCATGATGAAGTTGAGACTGAAGGATACACCATAGAATCATGATTGTTCAAAATTTTGTTCTTCTGATATCATTTTTTATTATTATTCTAAGAGCGATAAATCTAGGTAACCAAATTTTTTAATCAACAGAAGGTTAGATTTGTTGATTTGGCATACAGGTCAATGCTCTTATTAGTTCGAATGTGGTCATCATGATCATCTTCTTTCACACTAGGCGTGGAATAGAGCGACATAAGCTGGAGTATTTTCCAGTGAAGAATGTGAAGGGCATGTCCTTCGACAGGTTTGTTGATTGGTTGTTGCCTATGCACATCACTTCTAAGATGAAACCTTTGGTCTTTAATCTTCAAGGTGATTTATTTCTCACCAACAGACCAGGGACTTCTTCAAATGTTGAAATCAACGTTTCAAATTACAAGTGGAGAGAATACTTTATAGCTTTTATTCATTTCGGATCACACCTCCCCATTCATAGGATTTTGATCTCGAAAAGATTCAACTCAAAGATAACATATCTACAATTTAACTTTTCTTGCTATCTTCTTCTCTGACATGCCTTCCATAGCATATTTCCTTGAATAATTGTTGCTTCTTGCACTACAAGTGCACGGATCTATTTCCTCCCCTTAACCTTGACTCTCCAAACTTTTCCCTTGGATGTGTGTTTCCTGATATGAATTTATAGATGAATCCTACAACACTTGGCTTCCCAATGTCCACTTAACTTGCAATGCTATAAAAAATCCTTGCTATTTCATGGGTTGCTTGGCATTCTCTTTTCGTTCATGTTTTATTTTTGTTCTGTGAATGAAGAAT
Source organism: Picea engelmannii (assembly GCA_009831015.1). Lineage (NCBI taxonomy): Eukaryota > Viridiplantae > Streptophyta > Pinopsida > Pinales > Pinaceae > Picea > Picea engelmannii. The sequence continues at coordinate 394,104 of ML796292.1, read as the reverse complement.
TTGTCCTTGCATCCTCCTTTTCAACACAATCTAGTATTTTGCTAAAGGCTTGCCTCTTCTCACATGTAGTCACTCAATGACCCTTCATTCCACAAAAGAAACAAACATCAAAGTGCTAACAATGGTCAACCTTGTGGCCTTTGTTTTTACAGCAAAAACAAACAAGAGATGCTTTGTCATACCACTTGTGTTTTTTCTTGTGCTTGATAACTTGTTTGTTTGGTCCTACAAGTGTTGCTATAGTTTTGGATGGTGGAAACATCCTTATTCAAGCTTCTACAAGCATGTTGGAGTAATGGTTTATTGTACATCCATTTTTATACTGCATTTTTTCAACCGAAATGGCCTTTTCTTTGATCTATCTTGCCTTGACAAAGGTAATATTGATGGTCTTAGCTTGAGCCAAACTTTCAAGTGATAAGCTACATTCACTCATTTCCTCTTTGCCACCAAAACCAAAGCCTTCATGCTTGACCCTATGTTCCACTACAATGGGGTTCACAATCCCTTGGCTTCTCTTGCCTAGCCATTGGCCTTTGTAAATGCATATGTCTCATTAATTTGGAACTTATGCCTCTTATATGTTTTTTCAAAATTACCAAAGGGCTCTTCCTAAATAGATTGAGAAAGGTCATTGGAGGGTGTGATTACCATGCTTGTCTCAATCATGTTGTTTTCTTTTGCACTAGCAATGGAAGATGCTTGTGCTTCCTTGGTCTCTTGGAAAACTACCTATAACTTGGACAATGCCTCCTCCTTCACCACCAATTCTTGGTACAACTAAGCCATCATCTAAATGAGCCTTT
>ML796292.1:351587-366046 GCA_009831015.1 Picea engelmannii | reverse complement strand
CAGGCTGAGCAGAAAGATTTTAGAATCTTATCTATCTCCCACCATTCTTGCATAGTAGCATTAGTCATAATAATCACATCATCAACAAATAAAATATGAAGAATATTTATTGTTCTAGAAACTTTTGTTGGGTATATGTTATATTCTTTGCATGTGTGTGTGAGGGTGCGTTAGGTTCGACAACTACGTCTAACGATCCCTCTAGTAGTGCTCTTTGTGTCATGTGCGCCAGGTGCTTCCTAGGGGGGGTCCCAGGTATGGCCCCCTTTGGTTACGCGCAACGTTCGGGGCAGTGCCCTGAAATTTTTTTTGGGCGTTTTTTTTGCTATTTTTAGCGGATTTTTCTATTTTTAGTTGTTTTCTAAATTAATCCCGGATTAAGGGATTATGGTTTTGGTATCTACGGAATACCTAAAAACATTGTATATATTGTATGGTGAATGGTGAAATTCGACATAATGAATATAAGAAAGGTTTTCCCGGTTGAGTGTTTCCGGTATAAATCTCTGTGTACTATGTGAATTTGTCATTGGTTAATTTATGTTTTGCTTAAGAATCTATATGCATTGCTTTACTTCGCATGTTTAAAATTTACAACTTTGATACCAACCAGCTTCCCTTCCCTTTGAATTTCCTTTAATAATAAGCTTAATCCTTCCATAACCAGGATGAAAAGCAAGGGAGATAAAGGGCATCCTTGCCTTAATCCTCTTCCGCTTTTAAAGAAATATGTGACCTCTCCATTTATTAAAATTGTAAAGGATGTGGAAAAAACGCAAATCGTGATCGAATTTGTCACCCTTAAACCCATACCAATTTGTAGAAGAATCATCCTCAATAGATCCCAATTTATGCAATCATAGGCCTTTTGAAGATCTGGTTTTAAAACTGAGGATTTTAATTTCTTTTTTTTTTAATGTTGTGGAGGCACTCGTGAACTGTTCTAATGGCATCATGGATCTGTCTACCTTGTAAAAATCCCAATTGTTCCTCTGAAAGTGATTTGGACAAGATCGGCTTAATCTAATTTGCTATAATCTTAGAAATGATTTTATAGCTGAGGTTGCAAAGAGAGATCAGTATGTAATCCCCAAAGGTAAGAGGCTTGTTCACTTTGGGGATTAAGGCAATGAAAGTTGAGTTTAAGCCGCCTGAAATATATCCTTTTAATATCGATTCTTCAACCATATCGAGGAGATCCCCCCTACTAGATCAAAGAAGTGTATAAAAAATTCAACAGTCCAGTCGTCCGGCCTTGGACTCTTATCAACTTTGAATTTTGTTAAAACTTCTCTTATTTCCCCCAATTGTATTGGTGTATACAAGACTTCGGCTTCTGCTTCTGTTATCAGTCGAGAGAACTTATCTGCCACTCTAACTTGTTCGTTTGTAGAAGGAGCAACTTGCTCTTTGAAGAAATTTTAAAAATGTTTTACAGCCTCATCTTTTATGTTTTTCTGACCAGAGTGTAAATTCCCTTCTTCATCCATTATCTCCCAGATGAACTTGCGATTCCTCTTGAAATTTGCGAAATTATGGAAAAAATTTGTGTTTTGATCACCGTTGTGAATCCATATAGCCCGACTGCGTTGACTCCAGAGTTCTTCGCTATCATTTATTAACCTATTCCTTTCTTGTTCCAGATTTTTTAATAATGATTCTTCCTCTGGTGCGCAAGTTCCATCTAGAGTGTTTTGTATCAGGGAATTTATATCATTCTCCAAGTCTCTGAGATGAGTGTTTGTCGTGAGATTACAGAGCTTTTGCCACTGTTTAGTGCATGCCTTAAGATCTTTTAGTTTCCACACTAGTCTTTTCTGTTTTCCATCCTCTCCAAGATATTTTGGATCGTTCCAAAGTTTTTGAACCATCACTACGAAACCCTGTTCCAATATCCATTGAGGATTTAACTTGAATGGATAGGCTTTATAAATAGAAGGCAATTCCAGCTGGAGAAGAATCAGAGCGTGATCGGAAATAAACGGATATTCCACCCAAGACCTGTAGATGCCGACCACTAATAGAAATTCTTCAGAGATGAAGAATCTGTCCAATCTTTTTGCGATCAAGTCAGCACCGAAACGACCATTTCGCCAAGTAGGGACAACCTTCCCCAGAATAATGTTCGTGAGATTATGAGATTGAAAGAAAGTTTTAAAGAAACCTGCCAATTGTCCCACTGTTGATGAGCATCCCCAAATCTCGCTCGAGGAAAAGGTCAAGTTGAGATCCCCCGCGATAATAAGATTTTTTAGAGCTAGCAAACCAGAGTCTGCCACCTGGTTCCAAAACTTTTTCCGCTCCAAACAGGGTCCGTAGACGTTTAGAAATGAAATCTCCCTTTTGCTAGCTAAACAGATCCCTGTCAATAAAATCCCACCACAGGTAAGAAACAAGACTATATAAAAAATGTTTGGATCCCAAGTAACCAACAATCCACCAGAAGTTCCAACTGAATTGACGACAAAACTAAACCATGTCGATCATATAGTATTCATAAAATTTCTTGCTTTTTCAGAATGAACCAGAGTTTCCTGAAAGAATACAATATCAGGGTGTAGTTTATCAAGAACACTACGAACAAAGGCCAATTTAAGGGTGCCTACAGTCCCTCTTAGGTTGAGGGAAAGAAAAATCATCACTTTGCCCGCGCCAAGGACTTCACTGCTCTAAGTGCCCCACCATCAGTGGTTGTAGGAGTATTTGATTCTAAGTAAGACAAGGTTGCAGACTTTTTGCGAGCGCTCCTAGTTTTTATTGGCGAGTGTTCTATACCCAGGCCCCGAGACCAGGAGAATTCCTTCCCTGCCCCATCAACAATCTGGCGCGACGTGCTAGCCTCCCCATCACCAGTAGTAGAGTTTATTACAAACTTGCCAAGGTAAGCAGGTAACTGAACAGTGGAGTCTTGGTCACAGATAAAAGGTAATAAAGAATCAAGGACATCAGTGAGAGATGTTTCATCATCATTCAGTTCCCAATATCCAGCTGGAGAAGAGGAATCTCCAACTTGAGGACATTGGGACCAATGGGAGTGATCCGACAAAGTAGTATCATGAGTAACACTAGAGTGATCTTGTAGAATAATCCTAACACTAGACTCAATCAGGGTATCGGGCTTAGTAAGAGGATCAACCCTCGGGGAACCGACCGGTAAGGAAGTCAAGACCACTTGACACTCTGTAATCTCACCAGAAGGAAAAGAACCCCCCTGTCTACTAAATGTGACATTTTGGCATTTGATGTAGTAAGTTTAAGCCACTCAGAGGAATTTAGAGCATCACGTTCCCATAATGACAGAGAAGAAAAGAGAGTAGGACAAAAGGACTTTAACTTACCCATCAACGAACCCATTGACTCTGAAGAGCTGGAATCTTCATGTGCCAGGTGTAAGGGTCCTTTCCCGTAGAAACCAGTGTCTGGGGAGGAATCCAGAGAGCCATTCAAATGAAACGGGACTTCTGGTTCATCAACCCCCTCATCAAAACCTTTGCAATCCTGTCATAGATGGCTTGTGCTTCAACAGATGCTACATCTAAAGGGAATGCCTAAGTAGTCTAGACGTTGCAGAGTGTGTCAACCCCTCCACTCAATCTCAATGGTTTTCGGAAGCTCGAGATGGATATCCATTTCAACCATGACTCGGCCATTTTTTCTAGAAGCTGCAGAAAGAGAATCTTTATCAACCGTAATATACATGCCAAGAGAGTTTCCAATGGCTTGCAACGCCCCTTTGTTCCAGAGGTGTAATGGTAATCCCGGTAATAGTACCCAAAAGTGTCTAAGGGAGAAATACTCGGTAACTGGATCAAAAGCTACCTGCCACCTCTTTAACATGAGGCTACTGCCTCCATTAACCCATATGTTCTCCAGTAGTAGCGAAACATCTTCCAAAGATCTACATAAGAAACCTAACCAACCTTTGGAAAGGTAAAATATTTTAGGGGTGTAACCTAATAGTGGCGACCAAACCTTTTCCAGCCAGGCTGGGAGAGTTTCCTTGCGCAAGTTCCCGTAAGAAAATCTCCCAACCAAGTCTTATAATGCCATTTTACATGTCTCCTCCAGACCAATGTCTGGACCTAAGACCAATCGTTTCACCACCTTATTGGATTTCCATTGTCTGCAGTATTTTCGAGGTGGTAGTGCAGTGCTATATACCTTCCTACAATAACTAGAGAAGCCACCTCCTATGTCTTCAACTCTCGGGCTACCCCAAGTGGTTTGTTGTTGCACCTCCGATAAGGAATATGATAAACCAGGAAGGTAGTCTGAGAAAGAGGGCACATTACCAATACCTCCACTAAGGGGACGAGCAGGAAGAGTGGACAGGTCTGTGTAAGATGGTTTAACGTTATGTGAAAGCTTCCCCGGGCTATCAATGTTTTTGAAAAGACCAGCCTCTTGTCAGAGTCCTTCGTCTGCTTCACCCATTAACACTCGGACATCATCATTAATAGCTGCCAGATGGGTAGGGGCCATTTAGGAGCCACCTGTGTTCCACTAGAAAGTTCTAAAATTGGTAATATGTAAGCTCCTAGTTCCGGGAAGTGTAAACGCACTTACCGAGAAGGGTAATAAAGAGGTTAATAACGAGGCTTGACAAGTTCCACTGTCACCACCCAACTAACTACCTACTAGCCAAGCGTCTCTGCTAAGGTGTAAACTCAGCTAAAAGGAGAGACAAACTGACGAGCAAAGGATACGCCAGAAAGAGTATTCTTAAAGCCTAATAAACCCAACACAAATAAAAAAGAAGCTAATGATAAGTCCCCACTAACTCTAGCTCCATTACTAATGATCCCTCGATACAAGTAGCCAGCCTTGGTGCCTTTCAGTGCTTCCCGCCACAACCCAATTCAAATTTTCGCTCCTTGGTTCGTCGTCCATTTTTGCTCCACTTATCTCCATCCACTCACCAAAACTATATGAACCTAAGCTCTTAACGAGTACAATGTTGTAACAACTTTGAGCCTTGTTGTTAACTTAGATATGTACCCTAAAAATATATTACCTAGAAAAAAATATCAATAATTTGTTATTGTGTATTTTTAACTTAATGCAAAAAAAATTAATCATAAAAACCTTTTTTCAACTTAAAAAATACTAAAATACAACCAAAAAAAAGTGATCAAGTGAAGCTTCTAAATTTTATTAATAAAAATCTATGTTCAAACTCTATAAAATAAATAAATAAATAAATGATAAAGTAAAAAAAAAAACATAATTTGTATGGTATTGTTCTCTTAATAAAAATTCAACTTTATCAAATACATGTTATCTGTAATAAAATCGAGAAAAAAAACATTTATATAATAAAAGTCCATGTTCAAACTTATAAAATGTAAGAAAAATAATTTATATAAAATTCTCAACTCTTTAGAAGGAAATTATAAACATTTAAAAATAAATTGACATTTTGCAAGTTGCAAGTATAAAGTATGCAAGGTCCACTTGTTGGTAGGTAGGTTGTTATATATGATTTGTATTCCATTAGAAAAGTGGATTGCCAAGTGTTTAAGAAATTCATTAAGTTTTGTCATTTTGTCTTGTTGCTTTCTATGGATTAGGAGAGCACAATTATACAAATTTGGGTATGGCATATAACTATAAATTATAGACTACGGATCAAAGGGCAAATCAATATGACATAGAAGTGTTAAAGGCACCCATTTCCATGTGTGGGGTGGGCTTCTTAGTGGCATGTTAGTGTAAACAAATTGGTATGATTAACTTGGAATAGGGTCACATGTTTAGTCTCAATAATAATGTTTATACTTGTCCTATGTGCCTCCATACTTTATTCCTCGGAAAATTAAATCCACATTTGTAATATAAATTCCTTCTGTGCCTCACCATAAGTATCATTGACTTACTCAAGCGTTTTAACTATTGTATCGAAGACAATGTACTTTTTTGTTTTGCTTAAGCAAGTTTGTTTTTATTGCTAGAGCAAATTTTGTTTTGCAACTTCAACGCTCTATCAATATGGAAGATTTTGAAGAATATTTTAATCCTAGCCTCTGTCACCATTGATTTCTATAATGACAATCTTGGAGGGAGTAGTTGATATGGAATTGGATAGCTCAGAAGTTATAAAAAAAAACATTTTATTAATCATTTTTATTCCTATATAGAATTATAGGAATCTCATATTTCTAATGTTTTTCTTTTTATTATAATAAATATTATATTTAATCGTTTAATCATTTATTAAGTTGTATTATTTAACATTTTTAATATTTTTGAGTTTCTATATTATATTATATTTAATTGTTTAATCATTAATTAAGTTGTATTATTTAACATTTTTAATATTTTTGAGTTTCTATATTATTTTTTTAAGTGTAGATGGAAAGTATTTATGCATTAGTCTTGACTTAGGAAGATTATTAGATAATGTCTTGTACTTTTTGAAAATGATCACTTATTGAAATGAAGATGGTTATGAGAGTTTTAAAATAATATATTGGTGCTACCGAGGCTGCAAAGGTTCGATACTAAAGGAGAAAATCTTTGGTGATTGTGGAAGCCTAAGGTATAAGGGTTTTGTGCCCTACATTACCAACACATATGTGTTGTTGTATGAAGCAAGGCTTCTACCATGAGTGCAAAATTGAAGTAGGAAAAAATCAAGTCATGTTGCATTGGGCAAGGCTTCTACTTTGAATGCGAAATTGAAGTAGGGAAAAAATTATAATTAAAAAAAAAAAAAAAGTCATTGCAAGACCCTATTCATTATCAACTTTCTTCAAAATAGTTTCTTCTCTTGCCCTCTTCTTTCTAATTCTTGCTTGGACTATTCCACGAGATGTCATCTCCTGTAAAACACCATTTCCAACTTGAAGGTCTTGAACAAGAGATAACTTGGTCGGTGCTTACAATTTCTCCTTCCTCGGGCTCGTGAGACATTGTTATTTCAACATACACATGATCAATGATCTCCAAGTCGCTTTTGCTTAGTTTTTCTTCTTCCATTAAAGTGGTGGGTGAAGGACTCCCCACGTTTTTTTTTTTCTTATTTCTATGTATCCTCGTTGATTTTAGCGATTGATGTCCAACAATCTATCGATTGTAGTGACTTTTGATATAATTATTTATGATTTTGTGTTTATTTCCACAATGTCAATAGCATATTGGACAAGTTTACACAAAAATATTGGAAAAGTTTGGCCATGGGCTCATCTCGTTCTTTCAAGAAAAAAATATTATAGACATAGACCAATGGGGATAAAAAACCCACTATGATACCAATTGATATAGAATTGAACAATTTAGAGGCTGAAAATAAACAAGAGAGTTATTATTCCATTCTTCTACTTAATAGAACTTCATCATCAATTAAGTTAAACTATTTACTATCCTCCGAGTTCTCGTACTAGTAGTTAGTCTTTCTTTCTTAAAGGTCCTTTTGGACATAGATCAAATGCTCTATGAACAACATGCTAGCAATGATTCCAATTTATGAGGTTTTGACAATTTTGAACCCTTGCTCATATCTAGAACCATAATAGCCTAGTAAGATGCAAATTGACCTTTCTTTCTTAATACTCCAACAATTTTCTATTGTCAACATGCATGACAAAAGTAATTTTCTTTTGACGCTCCTCCATAACTTGAGGTTATTGTACTAATTGCATATGCACACACCTTCAATATGTGTAGGGAGATTATATCATCTTCCTAAGATATGGGCATACCTTTTTAAGAAAATATTTTACACAACATTTTGCTGCAACAATTATCTTTGAACCAAATAATGGGAAAGTTGAAGACATTAATGTACATCTTCGGAATCCAAAATCCAAGACTTATGTCAAATACCATCTCTACATCAATCCATCCAAGTTGTGGTTTAGAAAAACTCGGGGAAGGAATAGAGTGCCAGAATGTTCACGAGAATTATTGCTCACAACAATGTCCATTAGCCTTATCCATCTTCCGCCTCAAACGTCTCGTCACTTCTTCATCTATGCAACTCACACCACCACAACAAATGAAGGAATGATCACCTCTTCATACAATGAATATATTATGATCAATTTTGAAAATATATTATGATATCATGTTCTATATGTTTTGGGGGTAAAATTGAGATTACCATGCATACACTCTACATAGTGTACTAATCATAGTTAGTTAAGTGTAAGGCATAGATATCAAATTTTGAATATGATACCACTTAGTAATCATTGGGATTTTATGTTTATTTAAATCTTTCAAATAAATTTTTAAAAATAGATATTATATGTTTGTTATTTAGTCAATTTTTTTTTCCAGGTAATATATTTTTGAAAAAACTCACAAACACTTCCTCTCATGTTGATGATGGTACCTAAGGAAAACCTACATACTTCATAGCATAAAATCAAGTCAACAATAAGACTCAAAATCGTTACAATAATCTACTCAATATGAGTTCAACATATCACTTATGAAAATAAAACCTAGTAAAAAAGATAACACTACATCCCACAACTACTCAAACTAAACTCAATTAACTATTTATCCATTTTTTTAATAAACTGATTTAATACTTTTTAAACAAAAATAAAAATACTAAATCTACTCTTTACATATTCCACCCAAATATTTTTTAAGCAAACAAATTTACCATATCCATATTTGACAAAACAAAAGATGGTATACACCACTCCAAAAGGTTATTAAATTTGTATTCCACTAACAAGAAGAAAACTCCTTAAAATGATGAATTTATATCCCACCGACACTAAAAGATGCCCTCTAACATTGAGTTAACCAAGTTTAATATTATAAAGATGTGTGATCTCACGAAGATATTTGTGTTGATCTTAAAATATTTAAGAGATCGATGTCTTACCACATTCATCAAAGTCAAGATACCTAATGATTTGTACTTCTATGTATTGAGGAACGCGCTTAAAGTGTTTTAGTCATGGGGTCCTTGGCCTTCTAACTGTTTTAGTCATGGGGTCCTTGGAACAAAAGATGATGTTAAATTTCCTCATGTCCCATCCGTCTTAACACATTGGTTTTAAATTTTATGGGGTTTTGTTAAGAAATATGTATTGTTTTTAAATAGGATTTTTTTTTTTAATATTTTTTTTATGGTTAAATATTTTATGAATTTGAATTTTTTATTTTGTTATTATTGGAATTTAATTATGTAATTTTTGTTAAAATTATAATTTGGATTAATAAAATTGTTATTTTGTTAATTGAGTTTAGTACGTGAGATGAAGTGTTATATTTTCTACCAAGGTTTTAATTTTGTTAATGACATGTTAAGTTCATATTGAGTTTATTGTTGTAACGACTTTTAGCCATGTTAACCTGATATAGCTCTGGTTATCATCCTTAAAATGAGGGGAAGTATTCGAGTGTTTTCGATTTTCCCTAAAAATTGTTACCTGGAAAAAAATATTGTTATTTATGCAAAAATAAATTCAACACCCTCAAATACATTTATTACAATCATATTGCATAAAGTTAACATTTAATATTTACAATTTCTATCAATCCAAAATTATTCTTATTAAATTACAAATTAAAATAACCAGTTTCTCTTCACATTATTTTCAATAATAAAAAAAAAACAAATTCATAAAACATTTAGATTATTACCTTTAATTGTTGCATCTCTTTATTTCATAACATCTATATAACCATTGATACAATGGCTTAGACTCTTTTATTAATTTCAAATTAAATATTAAATTTATTTAATTAATATCAAATTAAATATTAAATCTCCTTCCTCTCCTTTTATAAACCTTAATGTTAATTTCAAGCCTTATTGCCCTCTTGAAATTTAGAATTCCTTAATTCCCACATTATCTCTCCTCAAAATGTATACCCTTTTTCCTTAGATTCACCCCTCCTTCACCTTTTTCCTCATTGGTTAGTGGCGAGGAAATATTCTCCTTCGCATGTGCTAATTCATCCTCGGGCCCTTTACCTTTTTAATTGATATTGGCCTTTGCCATATTTATGACCACCCTTTTCAATTTTTGTATCTTGTAGGCATATCTACAATGCTAAGTACTAGATTTGGCCATCCTATAGGTATTACCACGAAATATATATATTTTGTATGTTTTATTTTATGATATTATATTATTATGTCTTTTAATATTACGGGTAATAAATTTATGGGTTATATTTTAAATGGGAAGGTGTGAGTTTGTTCCATTTAGATTCAAATCTTTATAATGACATGTTGATTAATAATAGTCATGTTGATCCGAAGTGCTTTAACTAAAAGAGTAAGTACTTTTTTATTGGGATGTCTTGGTTTTAGGTTTAGTTACTTGATTGAGATACATGTAATTTGCACGTTAACATATATCTTAGGAAATATAGTGGCAAGTAGTCGATTTGATTTATGGGGTGATAGGTGGGGGTTATTTTTAGCCCCGAAGGAAATCAAGAAATTAAATATATTTAAGGTTCAGGTATGTCAACAAACAATCAGGCTAAAGCCTATGCTTTGTTGCAAGGTTTAAATATTGCATCATGTACGGACATCCAAAGTTTAAGTATGATAGGTGATTCAAAAAACATTATCAAGCATTTGGTTTTAAACACCACTCCAAGAGACTTACTTTTAGCATCAATTTTGGAAAGGATCAATCAAGTTGGATTTTTTTTTTAGGAATTAGATTTTATCATATTTTACGAGAGCATGTTGTGCTTGTGGATACATGTAGCAACCAAGCCACTCTTTTGAAAATGGGAGATATCGTCGTCAATGACAAACTTAGCCATCAACCCACTGCTTAGTTATAAATGCAAGACAAGGCACGTAGAGTTCAATTAATAATCCACATGGAAAAGTACAAAGCAAGCTCATCATTCAATGACATATTTATGGTGAAGGGATTGCCTCCCTTAGCTTGCACGCATTTGCATTCAATCTTGCATGTATTTGAACCTGTGGGAGGTTTTCCTTGGCATCATTGCGAGACAATGGCATGGATTGAGGGCTATCCAAGGTGGAACTATAGGTGTGTTGGCTCTTTCACTAGACCGACATACTCTAGTTTTTTGTATTGGTTGGTTCACTTGGTGTCATTTCTTCTCTAGTGTACGAGTAAGCTAGTCCACCCCCCTTTCATTTATCCATCTCATTTCAAAGTGTTTAGTGCAGTCATTCAGAGTACAGAGGTTTTATATTCGACCATTGCCTTTGTTGGGGATTTTTGCGATTTTCTATCTCTTCTTGGAATTATACAATGCTTGCCCTAATTTTTGGGATTTATGCTCTTAGTGGTTGGTCTTGGTATTGGTTGGGTAGTGTCGTCTTGGTTTCATTTCATCATGTCTCCTCCTTCTCAAGAGTAGTGTGCTCTCTCTGGTTTCTTGGGGGGTGAGGTTTCATTTTCCTTTGTTTATGAGCAACACTCCTTGAGGGGTTTGTTGCTTTTGATCTCAAATTGATTACAGTTTGAATTATTGTTCCCAAACATCATTGCAAAAGGGTAGTTCATAGTCATAGGAGCCGTAATTTCAAGTATGGTATTGTACAGTTTCCATTACCAAATGGATTATTGAGAATTGTCGAAGATTAGGAGGGCATTGAGAAGCGACAAGGAAACAATTCAGGACAATAAATGTGTTGTTGCGGCAACTATAGGAAGAACATAGGAACAAGACAATATGGTAACCTCTTAAATTGCTTTAGTAATGGGAACCTTGGTTCAATTCAAATGCCAAATCTTTGTTTTGGAAGCGGATTGCACTGTGCTCCGCACCATGGTTATAAATCTGTCCAAAAGGGATTGATAAGGTGCAATCCATGAATTCAAATCGTGAGGTACTTAAGGAAGACAAAATTGTTCACCAACTTCTGGAGAAGGTAGAAATTGTCAAAGTGGACTCAGACTTAGCCATTGCAGCTCAAGACGGGGCAACAAATTGACATGTTTTTTGTTAGGCCTGTATGTTTTTAAGAGTGGCTAGTTTTGAAGGTCAATATTGTAGAATATGTACTAGCAAGATCTACTAGAAGCAATTGTTTTTGGCCTTTTCACGTCTGTAGATATAGGATAGCATTTAGTTCTCTCTTTAAATATTGTTTAAGACTCCTTAAAACAATCTTTATTGTACTATTGTTGTGAACCTAGTTACAACGTTTTGCTTAATATAAATATCCTCTAGTTATTGTTAAAAAGAAAAGAAACAAAAACTAGTCGATTTGATCTCGAACCTAACCTAGGCCACTTTGTCCAATATTTGATCTCTTTAGTCTTAATATATATTTGAGATTATATATACATATATATATATATATATAGAGAGAGAGAGAGAGAGAGAGAGAGTATCTTATGATGTTTTTTTGTTTGAAAAAACATCACATGATACTGCATACAAAATGTCTTTATCTTATGATGTTATATTATTATTTGCAATATTTACATCTAAAATTACATTTTGTGAAGAAAACATCCTTCCCTATCCACCTATATCTTCTTCTGGTGCTTGTACTTGCTTTCCCACCTACCTATCATCTCATGGTGCTTGTTGTCGCTTCTTTAGCATCTAATTTTTCCTTTGCATATCATAAAGTTTTCTCCATGTTTTGAGCCTCATTGCTTTACTACTTATAATGGTCCCTTTGCAAAAGTATGTTGGCCACCTTTCTAAGGAATCAAAATTCTTATAAGATTATTTCAAAGCTCCTTTTTGTCGATCCAATTAACCTCTCACGGTGTATTTATTTTCAATAACCACCAATCCCATTCCTCATCCTCTGAATCTATGCAAAGCTCTACCTCTATCTCTATATATCACATCATTCTTATCTGTCTTCTCAAACTTCTCACCATGATCATCTTCCACCTTCTATGTGGAATTGTGACTTTTACCACCACAACCACCTCTTCCTCTACGAAAGGTCCTCTTATTGTCATTGTGTGCTACCTTTTCTTCTACCTTTAACATCAATTAACACACCACTCATATACCTCAAAACTCATTAATCCTTGCTTTCCTCGTGATGTACATGTTAAACATTGATATTTTATATAACTCCTCAATGTACTCGTATGCAATTTACTCATTTTTTGTGGTTTTGCAATTTGTTTGAATATGATTTGGTTATAATCAACATGCAATATTTTTTTACAACTATGTGACGATCTTACTTAATTTTGAATACTTTCCTTGCTTTTCCAAATCTAATCATATTGAACAAAATTCTATCAATTTTTTATTTGACAAATTTAATATTTTATACAACTCCTTAATGCACTCCTATACAATTTACTCATTTTGTTTTATGATTCTGCAATTGTTTGAATAAAGTTTCTTTATAATCAACATACAATAAATTTGTGTACAACTCTATAACCATCTTATTCTAATTTTGAACATTTTCCTTACTTTTCCAAGTACAATCATATTGTACAAAATCCTACCATTTTTTTTTACTTCTCCGAGTCCAATCATATTGTACAAAATCTTACCAATTTTTTTATTTGACAAATTTAATAGCATGTTAATATTAAAAAAACAATTTCAACATTATCACCATTCAAAATACCCATTTTTATGAAGAAAACTAATTGTTTTTTTAAAATCAAATTAAAAACATTTGTTATCAAAATCTTAACCCTTTTTCATTAACCAACCTCTCAATACTTATAATATTTATTTGAATAAAATTTATAAAAAAATTTAAATATTTTTTTTATACAATTTCATTTAACTCTTTTTTAAAATTCTTTCTATTCTTTTAATTCAACATTTCCATATCTTAATTTTACTCATAATTAAATTTAAATATTTTTAAATAAAATCTCATTCTTTTGAACATTACATTATAATCAAAATCTCAAACCTTTTTCATTTATTAATATTTGTTTGATTACACATAATTTATAAAATTTATCAACATTACATTGTAATCAAAATCTCAAACCTTTTTCATTCATAACATTTCTTTGATTACACAGAATTTATGAAATTTAAAAAAATCTACATGTATCAAACTTATTTCCTTCTATTTTTTTATTATAACATTATCATGAATCCTAAACAACTAATGGAATTTCAATCCACCTCAAGCAATCATACAAAATATATAAGTTAAATAAATAATAATATTTTTTTTCAAATAATTATGATAATGATGATGATTAACATTTACTAAGACCGAATTGGTTTATCAGACCTTAAGAGGGTAAGTGATTACTTGTGATTCTTTAAAATTTTGTTTCTGTGCTTGAAAAGCATTAAGAGAAGCTTTCCAAGATCACCGTACTTTTGTTGAGTTAAGAGGTTAGGAAGGTTGACAGTGTGATAAGTATTTTGAAAATGAGATCTAATATGGGTATAGGCTGGACAATCTAAGAGAAAGTGCTTTTCATCTTCAACAATCTTAGGTCACAAAGGTGACACACTCTTTTATCCCATGGCGTTTTAGGAATTGACCAACGCCCAGTTTCACTATGGAGCTCGTGAGAATTTGTTCTTAT
>ML796292.1:337330-348358 GCA_009831015.1 Picea engelmannii | reverse complement strand
TAGCTCTTTAATCCTATCTCTCAAGTTGTGATTTTCTTGACCCCTCATTCTTGGGTTGTTTGCTTATGTTTTTTCATTTCTTGAATTCTATCCTTCATTGTCTGCAATTTACTCTTGAACCCTAAGTATCTATCCTCTATTTGAGTTTGAATGATATCTTTAATTTTTTTATCAATCATTGTCTCTAACTCTATTTGAAGTTTTACCTCTATTTCTTCACTCATTTTTTCTAATGTTTCTAACTCTATTTGGATTTTGGCATCTCTTCCCTTCTTTTTTCTATTGATTCCATAAAATCGTAAATGATTTCTAGGGTGATTTTGGGGGGCCTCCCCTTCTTAGGGTGAGTTTTTGGAATAGGTGGTGGAGTGCTCATATTGAAAAGAAGAGAAAAAAGATGTTCCAATTATTATTATGGATTGACTTTGTCTCTCAAATCAACTTTTACTTATGAAACTTAAAATAAATAATAAATTAAATATATTTAAATCTGTTTAAGTAAAATTAAAATTGAATCAAAGTAAAAATTTAAGATGTCCAATTGCTTGATTCACCTCATTTAAGATGTCCAATTGCTCAACCGGTTGAAGAACCAAAAATAATTTCCTAAAACGACAGAGAAATTATTTCCTAAAAATAATTTCTTAAACTTGGTAAAAAAATAAAGACCAAAGAAAAATATTATTCCCATTCAAAACCCCAAATATATAATCTTAGAAATAAAATATCTTCTTAAAAATACAAAAAAAGAAACATTATTCTAGTTAAAAACTAAAGATATTTAAAAAGAGAAGTATTTAAATATAAATTTCATTAAAACTGAAGATATTTAAGCATGCCCTCACCATGAAATTATGACCTAACTTCCATAATAAAAACCCAAAATTTTAAACCATGCTGCTCACCAATAGTATCTGGACATAAATTTCCAAAACTGTAAGCCATGCTGCTCAACCATAAAGTAGACTTAACCCATCTGTATATATATTCTTTTCACAAATATAAATGATAAAATCGCAATTGTTGTTTCTGAGACTCGTTGGTTTTCAATGCTCCTTAAACTTGTCTTTCACAAAACTTAAATCTCACTTTCATACAGACATACATTGCTTTTATTCATTACCCATGGCTGTGACAGTGGCAAGAATGGAATTGCTACCATCCACAAGCCGAACCCATTTTCATGATGCCGGGCTAATCCCCGAGGCTGCTTCACCAAAGTGGAAGTCAGAAAGCAACAACGTTAAACAAGGTATTATTCCCCATGACTCCAATTCGTATGCTTCTTTGTTTCAGGCATGCAACAACACTAAACAACTGAAACAAGTTCATGCCCACATGCTGAGAAGTGGAATTGAGCACAACCCATCCCTAACTGTCAAACTTGTCAGCATGTATGCTATATATGGCAGCATGGAAAATGCGTATCTAATTTTTAGCACTTCATACAATCAAAACACTTACTCATGGAATGTCATGATAAGAGGTTATGCCACCCATGGGCTCTGCGATGAAGCCCTTCGTTTGTATTACTTAATGCGACAGGAAGGTATTCATCCAGACAAATTCACCTTCCCCGTTGTCCTCAAGGCATGTGCTGGCCTATCAGCTCTGCAGGAGGGCAAAGAGATTCATAATCACTTAATAAGACTGGGATTTGAATCGGATGTTTTTGTGGGAACTGCCCTGATAAATATGTATGCAAAATGTGGGAGTATAGAAGATGCACACCAAGTGCTTGACAAAATGCCTACAAGAGATGTTGTTTCATGGAGTGCAATGATTGCTGGGTATGTCCATAATGGACATTGGGATGAGGCCTTGCCATTATTTCATCAAATGCAACAGGCAGGCATGGATCCCAACTCTGTCACCATGATTAGTGTCCTCCAGGCATGTGCTCATCTAGGTGATCTGCAGCAAGGCAAGCTAATTCATGATTACATAATACAAAGAGGCTTTAAGTCGGACATTTGTATGGAGAATTCTCTTATGGACATGTATGCCAAATGTGGGAGTATAGAGACTGCGCAACGCTGGTTTGACAAAATTTCAAACAAGAATGTGGTTTCATGGAACATAATGATTTCTGGGTATGTCCAGAATGGACTTGCCAACGAGGCCTTGATACTCTTTCATCGTATGAATATAGAAAATGTGATCCCCAATTGTGTAACTGTGGCAAGCATGCTTCAAGCTTGTGCACATTTGGCATCTTTGCAGCAAGGTATGTCAATACATGGTTACATTCTTAGAAGTAATTTGGAGGTCGATGTTTTTGTGGGAAATTCTCTCATAGATATGTATGTTAAATGTGGCAATGTGGAGATCGCTCAGCTAGTTTTTGACAAAATGTCAACAAGTGATGTAGTATCATGGAGTGCAATGATTACAGGGTATACCCAAAGTGGACATACCAAAGAAGCTTTATCATTATTTCAGAAAATGCAACTAGAAGGCCTTCAACCCAACTCCGTCACAATGGCGACTGTGCTTCCTGCATGTGCTCATTTGAAAGCTTTGCCAGAAGGTAAGTGCATACATGGTTGCATAATTAGAAGTGGATTTGAGTCTGATGTTATTGTGAGCACTGCTCTGGTAGACATGTATGCTAAATGTGGGAGCATGGAGATTGCAAACCAATTATTTAACAAGATGCCTGAAAGAGATACAGCTTCCTGGAATGCAATGATTACGGGATATGCCCAGAATGGACAAGCCCACGAGGCCTTGACACTCTTTCACCATATGCAAGAGGCAGATTTGAAAGCTGACTCGGTCACCATTGTGGGTTTGCTCACTGCATGCTCCCATTTGGCAGCTCTGCAACGAGGTAACTCAATCAATGGTTACATAGTTAGAAATGGGTTTGATTCAGATGTTATTGTGGGTACTGCCCTTATAGACATGTATGCCAAATGTGGGAATATAGATGTTGCACAGAGAACATTTGACAAAATATCAAAGAAAGATGTGATTCCTTGGAGTGCAATGATTGCTGGGTATGGAATGCACGGGCATTGTGAGGAAGCCCTGCATCTATTTTCCAAAATGCTACACACAGGTGTAAGGCCAGACCATATCACCTTCCAATCAGTTTTGTCTGCTTGCAGTCATGCAGGTCTGGTGGATGAAGGCATGCGATACTTTGATTCTATGGTTCAAGATTATGGCATCACACCCAGCGTGGAGCATTTTGCATGCATGATTGATCTTCTTGGCCGTGCTGGGTGTCTAAGTGAAGCACAAGAAATGATCGAAAGGATGCCATTAAAACCCAACATTAGTGTGTGGGGGGCCTTGCTCGGTGCCTGCAGACTTCACCACAACATAAAGCTGGCCCAATATGTGGCTGAACGCCTTTTTGAATTAGACCCTAAAAATGTCGGCTATTATGTTCTACTTTCGAACATCTATGCTGCAGCTGGGAGATGGAATGATGTAGTGAAGGTAAGGACAATGATGAAAGAACTGGGGTTGAAAAAAAAACCAGGACGCAGTTCGATTTTGGTAAATAAGAGAGTTCATGCATTCTTTATTGGAGATAGATCACACCCTCAATCGGAGAACGTTTATGCAACTTTGGAAACCTTGGCTGGACAGATGAAAGAGGCAGGGTACATACCCAACACGGACTTTGTGCTGCATGATGTGGAGGAGGAGGTGAAGGGACACATGCTCAGCAGTCACAGCGAGAAGTTAGCTATTGCATTTGGGCTTATCAACACAAGCCCTGGCACTGCTATAAGGATCACTAAAAACCTTCGTGTGTGTGATGACTGCCATAATGCAACCAAGTTCATTTCCAATATTGTAAGACGAGAAATTATTGTGAGGGATGCAAACCGTTTCCATTATTTCATGAATGGACTGTGTTCCTGTAGGGATTATTGGTGACTCTAACAGAAGCAAACAACAAACATAACTGTGTAATATAAACACCTATATATTAGATGTTGTGGGCCATGTTTGGGTTGCGTCTATTTCCACTATAATGTAATGTCTAGAAATTTAGGGTGTAACAACCAAGTAACTTAAAAGCTGATGTGTAGTTGCCTAGACTGATCATTGTATGAAATGATGAAAGCATGTGCCATGAACTCTAGCAGATGTTTCTAAGAATATTTGTAAATTAAAGCTCAAGTTCCTTGACATTTATGTATTGTTTCTACGTCCTTATTTTAGACTGATCATATCTGATCGCTTTAACAAATCCCATCATGTACTTGATGAAATTTATAGGATGAATTAATGCTCCATATGGACTCTGATTCTTGTCCATTCTGAGTTCACATTATAGTTGTAGGCACAAGACCAATCTCTGTTTTTAGTTGATTGATTTTACACGATTCCACATCACTATCATTTGATTCATTTTTCTTTATGGTTGTTTGTTGACATTATAGTAGCTACGAAAGCATGTTTAGGAGAGAAGTCTGTCCAGAGGTAAATATAGTTATCTCTCTAATCTTATGACTAGAAAGATCCTCTGGGCTTTTTGAGTTCAGAATAAAGTAACAAAAAATGTTTTCTCAGTCTTTATGCATCCTTACTGATATGACACATCCTATGATCCATCAAATGATAACCTTGAGTGATTAATTGGGTTCTACAGAGGGTAATGTCCCTGAACCTTGGCAAAACATGGGTTCTACAGTAACTCCTATCAGCATGGCTTGACAGTGTTCTCTTTGTATTGAAGATTTGTTTCATTTTGGAGCTACTCTCTTCTCTATCGAAAGACTAGTTTACATTCTATCCTGGCAGTCAGACAGGTGCTGCTACAATTCTTCAATCTGCCCATGTCCTCCATATTTCTTACTTATCAATACGGACTGTAAGTTACTTTCATTTTACACAAGTTTGATTGGATCATTTAGAACGCAACAACGGCTTGGTGATAATTTAACTAATCTTCTTGTGAAAGGTTTGTTAACATATGTAAGCCCATCTTGTTAGATTACAACACTTACTTAAGTTGTCTGGCATTGAGTTATTGTTGGATGATGGTTGAGATAATTACTCAACCACTTCCTCTCAAATAAATAGTAGTTTTTTTTTTACCATGGGAACAACAACCTCCCAAGAGTATATCCAACAGTCCGCAAGCCAGATATACCAATAACTTGTGACTTAGCAGGGGCCGAGACGTCCCGAGGTGCATCGAAGGTTCACTGAACCTTGTGAACCTCTATCCCAGGGGTCGTCTACCCTTCCAGCCTTGTCACAACGGGCTAATATGAGCATCCCTACCCCCCGTCGGTTTTGAACTTGTGACCTCCCCGGAGATAACACATGTTCTTAACCATTGGGCCCACTCAGGTGCTCTCAAATAAATAGTAGTTAGGTCTACAACAAATTTCAATGTTAAGACCCCTAAGACCCTATGTTAAGGCCCTAACACTCATTTATTATGAGTTTATTAGTTAGGATTAGGTCGACTTAGTGGTAGGTTACATAATATTCACTTTATCTCCTATTTATAATAAAGGAGAATCATTTGTATAAGCATCTCATCTTGTTTTTTGAATTGGATATATTGTAAAATGAGGTCTCCCCCTCGAAGTGGATTATATTAATCGACTTTTTATCATTTTCAAAGTGCTTGGTTCATAACATTCGGTATCAAGAGCATCGATCCCGGGGTTTTGCTTCTTCAAACGAGCCATCTTGGCATTTTCGCTATAATTTTTTTAAAGGGACGCTTTAGACAATGAAATTTGTAGGTTACTTAGGAGACATATCACAGTACACGTGGTAAAAATTTCAAGTTTTTGTTCGTTATACTTCTGGAGATATAGCCTATGGAAGATAGGGTTTATGACTCATCTTGAAATCAGTTTTAAACAAGTCATGGAATTTTCGCTATAACTTTTTTTTTGGGAAGTTTCAAACAATGAAATTTTGTGGAGACTGAGGAGAAATGTCATAGTATAGGTGGTCAAAATTTCAAGTTCTGGTTCGCTATACTTTTGGAGATATGGTCCATGGAAGACAAGGTTTATGACTAATCATGAAATCAATTATCTTAGCATTTTCGATGTAAATTTTTTCAGTAAGTTTCAGACTCTTAAATTTTCTGAATCCCGAGTTGACACAGTGGAGTGCATGTGGAAAAATGTTCAGATTTTGACTTGTTATATTTATGATATATTGTTGGTGGAAGTTAAGGTTTTTGCACAAATTATTTTTTGGTGATTTTAAGAGTTTTTTCTGGGGTTAGCAAGCCCATTTTTTATTTTCTTTAGAGACGTGTTTTGGCGTCTTTAAATAACACATGATCTATCGTTCAACGAGTAAAACTACGATTGGGGAAGAATACACACAAGAAATACACATGGTTTCACGTGGTTGGAAACACATTGTTTCACCTGTTAGGAAATTCATATAACCTCTTATGGTACTGTTGACGTTTGAATATGTTAAGACCGAAACGACAACCTCACGAGGATATGAGTCCTCCTGCATTTTTAGAGAGGTGGTACTCCTCTTTTGCTTATGATCTTCGTTGAAATTTCATATCAAGAATAATATAGGACTATGTCAAATAACATGAGTCCAAGTTTTCAATGCTCAAGAAAATTCAAATGCTGAAAAATAAATATATGTATATAAAGCAAGTGGTTCCTGAGAAATGGACCAGTAACTTTAAACATCACACATGACAGAAAATAAAAATGGATTAGGAACTTTAAACATCACACATGACAGAAAATAAAAATGCAGATATCCTCACATCCATCATAGTTTAATAAATATATGATCACATTCAACATAAAAAGAAATGGTCTATCGCACAAGAGAACTTTGAAAGAGTATTACTTAGAAAGATCAAAAATAGATTTTGATAGATTGACTTCAAATATTTTATATTCAAAACTCAGAATTATAAAATATAGTCAAAATCAATCCCGAATTAGTTCTTTGGGATTTTTCAAAATGGTAATGTCTGTTACAATGCTTGAAATTAAATGTGTTTGTCCATAAATGACTGGGATTGGGGCTCCTGTAGACCATAACTAAATATTTACAAGAAAGTTTTGAAGAAAGAAGGGGCAGAGTGGAACATGAGCAGCAGGATATGGAAAGAAGACAATAAGAAGTTATCTGAATTTGGTTATGCTTTTCTAATGAAAGAATAAGTATAATTGGATGAAAATTTGTTAAAGAGGGAAAATGTGATTCAATATAGACTTACTATGATTGACTCTCTCTCTCTCTCTCTACTTGCTTGTTGTTGTGCCTTTTATACTTTTGTTCGTTGTGGTTATGTAGACGGTTGTAACTGCTTCTGTTGATATTTAAAAATCTTGGCAATAGACTTTTTTAACCACTTTTCAATATAATCCCTTAATGGAGCAACGATTACTTCTTATTTTACCTTGATATTGAACAATTTGTCCTCGATTTCTCTATAGTTGATAGATAAATTTTGCAACGTATTTTCAATATCTTCATTTTTATTAGTATATTCAACAAGCCAACTGTCAATGTCATCATATGTGACCTCAACTATGCTATCAAATTTCTTAGCCAATGCTTTCTTCAGGTCTTCGATTTGTTCTTCAAACTGCTGTCGGGTCATGAGCATTGAACTTGATATTAGCTTTGGGTTTGAAACTTCGATGGTGCTACCAGCAATATCCAAGCCAACAATCTTTGAATACACTTCTGTCCTTTTTCATGACACATCATTTAATTGACTCAATAATCCCCTTAATGTATTAACTCTTTCAATCCAACATGCCTTTAATTGCTTCACATGGCTCTGGAAGGGTAAATCTTCTTGTTTTTTTCTTGGGTCAGTCATCGCCAAGACCTTTTCTACGAACATTGCAACTCCATCTATGCAAAAGCCTTCATCATTTTTTAAGTCTACATTCAAATATTCTTTAGTATTCTGGATTCTGAGGCCAAGAGAGGCAAAGCGTTTTGCCAAGTCCCATAAATCTAAAATTAATGACATTCTTTTCTTTATATTTTCCTCGACAAAATGTCGAGTGGCCACAATCAAACTTGAAATTCCTTTAACTCTCGAATTTATCTCTGGAAGTCCTTGAATACTCCTGTCAGGTCGAATCATGGCAACCAAGGTAGCCAAAATTGGTGGAGGCATGAGGGTTGCTTCCAATTCCTTAATTCTTTCCTTTAGCATAATATTTTCTTCTTCCATATTAGCTATCGAGAAGTCCAATGTGTCTCATGTGACCTTGTGAACTGAAGATAATTTTGATGGTAACATGTTTCGGGTGTCAATTTTAGACCGTGATTTTCCCCTCTTACTCTTTGAGATCTTTTTAAAAACCATTTTCTTTGAGTCTTTGTCAAATGAAACATTTTGCACATAAAATGTTTCTTCATTAGAGAAGACTTCATCTTGAACAATTAAAAAAAAACAAAAACGGGTTGTACATTTTCTTGGGCATGTTCTTCATCATCCAAAAACCGAATATTTTCAATATCCACATCCAAGTCCATATTATCAAGCAAAATGTCATCTTCAGGTACGTTTTGTTTTTCTTCCTCTTGTTGAGAATTCACCCTTTTCCTTTTGACTTGTAATTTATGAGGGTTTTCTAGACTTTCTAGAGGAGGATTCATTTCTTCATCATCACTAGAATTGTTACTTGGGGCTTTTCTTGGTTGGGCCGTTGTGGACTGAGGATTCACCCTAAGCAAAAGACTTTTGTGAGAAACAACATGTGACTGAGCATTTCTTTCATTTGAGGGTTTCCCTCTTTGCTTGTGACCTTCGGTAGTACTCACGATGGTTTCTATGTCGCCATAATCTTAATTAACACTCTGAACAAGGGGGTTATGACTGTCACCCTCTTCTTCTCCAAATATGAGTGTATTGATCATTGTGGGGCTGAGCCCAACTGCTACCATATGATTATAAAAAATGTTATTAGGGTCAAACCCTTTGATCTCTTCTGCAAATTTCAAATTAAACTGGTTAAAGTAGGAGGCATACTCATCAATTTTGGGAATTGCTCTTAAGAGAATTTCACGCACTTTCCAAGGCAGGGGAATGATCTGTTTTTTCCTTTTCCCATAGAAAGGATGAAACCAAAACTTATACTGCCTCTCCACTTCTATGATAAATAATTTGTGAGACACATAATAGGGGAGGTATATAGGCTTTTCACGAGAACAAAAAATCCTAATGATGTTGTAGTTATCCATTTTTTCTAGAATTCCATTTTTATCCAAAAAGCTTGATGCTTCCAATGGAAGCTTAGAAGTATCTTCCCCAAAGAACAATTTTTTTAAATTCAGAGACAAAATCATTATAAACTTCATAAAAACAATGGACAACTTTCTGCCTCCAGAGAGCTTGATAGCATATAGTCACAGGGTCAATCTTTGGATTTACCCTTTTTCCAACATTTAGACCTTTAAAAACATGACAATTCGTGATAAAAAATACCAGATATGATGCCATATAAAACTTTTTCTCGCTTTTGAAATTCATCAACTATGCAAAAATTTCATTCGATATGATCTTTGCCCAATCCAAATAACATCCTCATGAACTGTAAAATATAAAATATACAGGGCTAGTCGGGGAATAGTTATTGTAGAATCCTGACCCGTAAATCTAGTAAACAACCAAATAATTTCTCGATAGGGGTCCTTTAAAGAACTAACCTGGATTATGGATAGGTCTTTTGACATTGCAACAGGGTCTTGTAGATATTCCTACAAGAGCTTGATTCCATTATTTTTCCCTCTATGATAATTTCTGGCATCTTCTCCTTTGTATGTTAGGTTCAACTCTGGTAGCTTTAACATTTTCTTGAAGACTAAAGGTGCCAATGAAACAAGAGAGTCGCTTTGTAGAGAGATGGTTCTTCTATTCTGGACAAATTTGTCAATGCACCAGGTGACAATATCTTTACATTCAAAAACATCAGGGACACAACCAACGAGAGCTATTCCCGATGTCCAGACTTTGTTACTATTTTTGTTTGGAAGCGTTGAATAATACCAATATGCCCTCGACCGGTGATAATTGGGATCCTCTCTAGCAAGTAGATTCAAGGTATCCCCGCAAAAATGTTGTCTTCTTTCGGCCATCTTCAACAAGTTGACAAACTTCTCAGTAACGTCAATCAAAACAGTAAAATAATCTTTTACGTTAGATCTTTGATTGATAACAATAACCTGAAATAAATGAGATTTTCCTCGATAGAAACATCATTAATAACGACCTTTTGAGAATTTAATTTAGAAGTTGAATTCGTAGAATTAACATTTATTTTGACTCGAGAAATGTGAAGAGGCAGGACACGTCATGACGGGGTGGCAGAGTGGGAAATTTCAAATGAGAATGTGAGTCCACGATTCCGCCTTGATAGAAAGAATGGCTAAGAATGGATGCTTGTCGGACGGACTTGCGAGGACAGGAGATACAAATAAATGAAAGTATGAGTCTACGAAATGAAAAATAGATTAAGTGTTGGGAAGAGGTCAAGAGAGAAAAGTGATATGTTGTGAGTTCGCGAGTCCGCCAACCCGCGAATGAAAAATAAGCTAAGTATGAAAAGGGTGTAAGACATGGGGGTAAGATATGACGATGATCAATGAAAATGAAACATACTTAGGGAAAATAGGGAAAATACAAGTGCAGAATAATAAAAAGGAGGAAGAAGTTACAAGGTTCAAGAACTGGCTCCAACTGTGGGATGATAACCCCCTATGGGTTATCAAGAATCCAAAATCTCAATACTAGATGTCTTATTGGTTGGGTGATGGAGTCGAGATAGTGAGAATATACAAAACAAAAATAAAAATTATGTACAAATAGAAAATAAAATCTTAAGCGAAGAAACTCTTCAAGTGTTGCCTGTTGGCATGCAACATCAACATCTTTCCCTTCATATCTTTCAACATATATGAGTTGAAACCCAAAATTCTCTCAATAAGATAAGGCCCAATCCACAGTGCTTCGAACTTTGTATGCATTGACGACTTTTATTTTTCCTTGTTTCAGAGTAATACTAATTCACCCTTTTGAAAGTTTTT
>ML796292.1:324465-337280 GCA_009831015.1 Picea engelmannii | reverse complement strand
GGTTCCAGCAGTGTAAGGGGAGGTGAGGTAAACGGACCCACACTGGGACGGCCGAGGGCACATCCTGGGATGGGTCGAAGTCCGG
The DNA here is from genome assembly GCA_009831015.1 of Picea engelmannii. NCBI lineage: Eukaryota > Viridiplantae > Streptophyta > Pinopsida > Pinales > Pinaceae > Picea > Picea engelmannii. The sequence continues at coordinate 337,195 of ML796292.1, read as the reverse complement.
GGTCCATTTGTTCAGGTATAACCCCTGAGGCCCCATGAAATACGGCCCATTTCTGAATGTGAGGTTTTTGTCTTCAGGATTGTCAAAGACGAATACAAAATATCCTTTCCCTACGAAGTGGCTCTTTATTCCTTCTGTTATGAGCGGATTCCAATTCCTCTGCACCCAAGCATCTACGGATTTGGGGGAAGGCCAGAGGCCGGTAAATTGCCCAATAAGTCCCCTGTCTGCTAAGTTCACTGCCGTTCTGCAAGTTTCTTCCAAAGGCAGTTCAACGCTGGGAATGCTGTCCAGTTTCTTCACAAATTTCTGCTGCACTGCTGACGGCGATCTCTTGGAGGCTGCGGCGACCAGCTTCCTGAATGCTTCCAGTTCTGGTAATGGGGGAGGGTTAGCGGTGGCGCCCCCACCAACGTCCATGGCTGGGGGTGCCCTAAGCGTTGCAGAGAGCCCGATCTGGGCGCGTCCTCGCGCCTTTGCGTGTCTGAGAAAACCGAGTAGCGACTTTGAATGCACCAGGGCCGCCGAAGAAGGGGATGCGACCTTCAGACTCAAAACGTGGCCGCTCTAATCCGTGGAATCGCTGCTGTCAGCTTGCGACCTGGAGCGGGAGGAGGAGGAGTCAGCCAAGCTAAGCCTAGCCGCCGAAAGGGCCGAGGCTGCCTGTGCGCGCGGCTAGGGTTCCAGGATCCCGAGCTCGGGCCATTCCTTCCCCTTGAATTATCTTGACATCAATTCGCAAACCCTTTCAATTTTAATCAGCAGACTGGTACCAACATTACCTGTGAAGATAGTACACCACCACAATAGAAATAGGTCCTGAGTGTTATGCTCAGTTAAAGGTTCAGTTCAGATCTATTTGAGATCTTTATACCAATGGTTGAAGGAAGATTTCATGCCACCAAGTCAACAGGTTATAGAATAGACACCATAGTTTCAAAACCCTCAAAACACTTTCAGATCTGAGAACACTGCTCTGTAATTAAACCCCAGACAAGAACCTTTCACAAGGTGACTTTCAGATCTGGGAACACGGTTATGAAATTAAACCCCAAACAAGAACCTTTCACAAGGTGACTTTCAGATCTACCCTTTTGAAAGTTTTTAATTGTTATGCTTTGGTCGAAATATTTTTTAACATTTTGTTGCCTCTGTGATATTTTCTTCAAATCTTCATTTCTTTCTTCCTCCAATTTCAATAATTGATTCGATCTCTTATGCAAAGGGGAAGTATCTTTTGAATCCTCAAGGTTCACTGCATAAGCCAAAGCATTCAATTCAAGGCTGAGTGGCATTTTGGCTTCTTTTCTAGTGTTGTCTTTTGGTGTCATCCTAGTTTCCCACAAAGCATCTATCAACTTCACATGTCAATTTTTCTGATTTTGGTCGATTGTTTTCTTCAGAATCTAGATCAGTGTCTTGTTCGTAGATTCTGCAAGACAATTTCCTTGTGGATAGTAATTCGATGATTGCCCCATTACAATACCATACTCCCCACAAAAGTCAGTGAACTTTGATCCAATGAAAATTGAACCATTGTCTGTGATAAACTTCTCTGGTATTCCAAATCTTGTCCAAATATTATCTATAAGAAATTTAATCAACTCCCCAGAATCAACCTTTTTCAGTGCCACTGCTTCCTGCCATTTCGTGAAGTAGTATGTGACGATGAGAATATACACATGCCCTTTACTTGATTTCAGATTTATTGGCCTGATGACATCGAACCCCCATTGTGAAAATGGTTCTTCTACCAATATAGGTTGCAAAGGCATTGCAAACCTCTTCATCTTTCCTGAGAATTTTTGACAGGAAAGACATCTTCTTACCATTCCATATGAATCCTTGAAAATTGATGGCTAATAATATCCTGCCCTTATTATCTTATGTGTTGTAGCCGTTGGTGCAAAATGTCCTCCACATATGCCTTCATGAAACTCCTTTATCAATTCTTGGGCCTGCTTTTCATCAACGCATTTCAATAGTATGCCATCATAGTTTCTTCTAAATAATATCTCGGCAACCAACACATACTAATTCGACTTCATCTTCAAAGCTCTTCTTTCCTTTGGAGTCATTGTGATAGGGAATTGCTCGTATCTTAAATAAAAGGCAATGTCTTTATACCATTCTACACTAGATATGGATTTTCCAAGTGAGATTGAAACCACTCCATTTAAGGCATCACTATATGCAATGAGTTTACACAATCCTTGTCCTTTGACTGCCTTCAAAGGCTTGATTTCAACATCATACTCTTGAATTTTAGCTAGCCAATTCGCCCATTTCTCTTCTCTTAATTGTTGATTCAAGATCATTTTTACTGGTGAGGATGGAACATATGCTATGACATGAGAGTTCAAAATGTAAGTCCGGAAATGCGCTACTGCTTTTACGAGAGATAGAGCATGTTTCTCCAATTCTGAATATTTTAGCTCATAGTCATGGAGAGTTTTTCTCATAAAACTTATCGGTAACTCTTCACCTTTAGCATTTCTTTGTGTGAGGATTGAGGCTACAATACTTTCTGTAGCGAAGGAATATATGATAAAATCTCGCTTGAAATCCAGACTAATAAGTACATGCACAATAATTATTGCTCGTTTGATATTATTGAAGGCATTCTGAGTATCTGAAGTCCACTCAAATCTTTGATACTTTTATAACAATAGATTTATCGGTTTGACAATAATTGCATAATCAGGGACAAATCTTCTCACGAAGTTTATTTTCTCAAAGAATGACTGTACCATTTTTTTTGAAGATGGAGGATTGAGTTCGTTGATAGCCTTGATTGTTTCCGGATCAATGAAAATTCATTCTTTGCTAACAATGTGTTCCAACAAATTCCATTCAAATACAACAAACAAACATTTCTTTGGATTTAGAGAGATCCCATATGACCTGCAGCTTTAAAAAACTTGTCTCAAATGATGAATATGTTCTTCTCTTGCTGTTGAATGAATAATTAGATCATCCTCGTAATCCACCATAAATCTCCCTATCAAGTCTTTGAATGCGTGATCCATAGCCCTTTGAAAAGTAGCTCCAACGCTTTTTAAACCAAAGGGCATGCATGCATACACATATATCTCCCAAGGTGTTATGACAACTATCTTAGGCTTGTCTTCTTCTGCAACTAAAACTTGATTATACCCAGAAAAGCCATCTAGCATGGACATACAAGTAGACCCAATAACTTGTTGAAGAAGAAATTCCATGTTAGGCAAAGGATAATTATCTTTTATGCTTGCTTTATTTAAATCTTTAAAATCAACACATAATCAAATTTCTCTAGTGTTTTTCCTCACCACTACTGGATTTGAGAGCCAATCTGAATGTCTAATGGGATATATAATTCCAACATTTTTTAATTTCTCCAGCTTGTCTTTTATTAATGGTTTTAACTTGGGATTTATCATTTTAATTTTCTACTTGAAAGTCTTTGTCCCTTCTCTTAATGGTATGATATGTTGGAATATGGATTTGTCATATGCTTTCAGATCATAACTCCATGCAAATACAATGTATTCTTTGAATAAAGTAGTATACTGATCAATTTCTTCTGTCGTACAATCAATTCCAAGATTTACATATTTTGGGGAATCCTCAGTTCTGATATTTATTTTCTTTGTTTCTTGCACCTTTCGAGTTGATACTTCTTCTTTGTGATTCTTTGCTTGATCATCTGTTGTAAAAAGAGACTCTGATTTTACATAGTCCTTTGAAATAGAGACAACATTATTATCATTCTCTTCACAATCATTTTCATTGGCCAATAAATCATTCAATTCTTTATCATTTTCAAATACCTGAAGGTATTTTTGATTATCGGGCACCGAAGGTCTCAAAATTATTTTGACTTGAAACAAACTTTTACTTTGAACGTCATCTAGATTAGATAATGAAGCAACAAGTGCCAATGAATCCACCTTTTGATTTTTCTCTTCGGGGACAAAAGATATATTGAATGAACAAAAAGCTTCCATTAATTCATTTACTCTTTTGACATATAACTTGAGTTTTTCCTTCTTAATTTTATAATCAATTCAGAGTTGCCAATTATAATCAAGTGTTAAATATTCATCTCCAATGCTAGGATCATCCCTTGAATGAGTGTTGCATACTCTGCTTCATTGTTAGTACATTGAAATTCCAATCTGGTAGCATGTGGATATACAACTTTATAAGGACTTTTAAGTACAATTCCAACCCGCTCCCTGAGGTTGAACATGCACCATCAAATGACATTATCCAATATCCAGTGAAAGAATAATCTTCTTGTTTCAAACTTTCATATTGCTCCAAATCAAGTATAGCGTAATTTCCAATACCCACATCTATATAATTCTGCATCATTTCATTGTCTTTCTTTTTGAACGAAAATGGTTTTCTGGGCTCACGAGGAACTTTCAACATTGTCCCATCTTTGTTCGGTAGCATCATGCAACTTCCATCATTCATTATGTAACCACCTATCATTGAATACCAATCTCTTACAAGGATTACTCCAGATGTTGGGGGAAGATCGACCTCTATGATAGTGAACATGATGATAATATGGGGGGCAACGATAATCCAAGCATAGAAGTCCTTGATTTCTCCATAGGCTGGTACTTTTCTGGAATTGATTGTATAAATGCTTTCGCTTGTTGCATAGTATTTGGTACAACTCATATTGAGTGCTTCCATCACTACTAGAGGCATGCTATTATTCGTTGCTTCAGAATCTATCAAACAATTATGGAGTACAACATCATGGTTTTCAATTGAGATATAAAAGGGTGGAACTTTGTCTCTTAACTTAACAACTGATATAGTCCGATTTTTCTTTGGATTTGCAATAACAATTTCAATCCATTCGACTGGATCGTCTAAAAGTTTGAGAATGTTTTCTCTTTGCTGTGGGATTTTTACCACTTCTATGAACGGTAGAGTGATTCTTAATTTACTGAGATCATCGACCACATTATACATCATCTGAGGGGTATTTACCATTCTGCACGGTGCACTTGATTTTGTTGAAAATACATTTTAGTTTAGCATACACTTAGTCTACATTAGATTTCAGTCTCCTATAAAGATACAACAACCATACAACTGTTCTTTATGGACATAAACACTCATAGACAAGTTCTGAAATAAAATAACAACGGAAACAATTTATGAACAACAACAATAACCCTCATTTGGCACAAAAATATGTGCATAAGCACTTGAAGAAACACACAAAAAATAGGACAGATACGAGGAGAATGTCTCTTTATTTAGCTTAAGGAAAATTTTTGAGTACAACAAGAGTCTACAATCAACATTAATACCCTATACAATCACCCTATCTGAGCAAAAACAACATATATTTTTTTAGCAACACAATCTGAAATAAAAAAATGACTTTCAGTACAATTTGTACAGACTGTACAATCACTAACAACAAAAATATCTCTTGGTTTTTGTGCCTCTAAAAAGTACAGATCCGTACCTCACTGTGTAGATTGATTAGCAGTAGAGAAATACCTAGAAATATGTGCCAATACTCAGTAGAAATTTCTGTGCTGGTATGTAGGTACAAAACTAACAAACTATGTTGTACGACCTCCTCCAATCCGTACTGTATGACCTCCTTTAATGCTGAAACTATCTAGAAGTGCATGCCAATCCTCCTAGGGATGCATGCTAACTTCTACTTGCTGAAACACTTTCCCTCTAAGCAAAGAAACCCTCCTGGGATGCGTGCCCCTTCACCTTCCCTCAACCTCTCCTCAAAAGTGCACCCTCCTTCTCCTCATGAGATGTCTTTTAATGAATTTTTAAATGTAACTGACCTAACCCTTGGTCTTCCAATGAGATTGATGATCAAGATTAGATCTTTCCCTCATGAGATCAATGGTCACGACTTAATCATTTGTTGAGGTCACTTAAGTCATTAAAATGACCCATAATATCATAAAGTCATTTTTACATTAAAAATATTAAAAGACCCAACTTTATAAAATCACTTTATAAAAAACATATTATAAAGTCACTAGGAGAAAATTTGCTTGGTCACTTCCGCATGCTGAGCACTGCCAATGCAGAAGTACCTCCAAGCTACCAAATTTCAACACTCCCTCTTAGCAAGAGAGGTACTTCTGGTATCACCACCATAATTCATCTCCATCTCATCAGCTGCCATAGCTGCGCCCTCTATACTAGAAGTCTCTGCTCCCTCTGAATAGGAAGCCACTACTCCCACTGCACTGGAAGCCTTTGCTGCTACCTCTACTGTACCATGAAYTGAAGACATGCTCCTAGGAGACTACACACTCTCATGAGCATCCATCTATGTTGACTCATGCCTATTGATTCCTTTGAGAGTCCCGRGTATCAACTCTCTCTCCTATGTTACCTGCCAACTCTCCGACATAGAATCTGAGTCCATAAATCCACTGGACCCCAACACAGGTCGAGCCAACAACCTGTACATGACCTCAGACTTGATACCAAGCATTGMTGATGTGTCAACAGTTKCTCCCACATGATATAAAAACACATGTCCACCGTAGAAGACAACTCCAAATCCACTCTCATCCAAATCTGACACTGAGAACAAATTAACACTCAACTATGGAATATATAACACCTCGACAACCTCCAGAAGACCTCCTCACTCTAGTTGGAACCTCACCCTTCCCACCCCCTTTACTGCAAGTTGTGGGTCGGCTCCACAATTCACTCTGCAATCCGAGTCTATCTCTGTAAGATTGAGGAAAACTAATCTCAACCTAGTCATGTGCCGAGAAGCTCCACTGTCTGCAAACCATGACTCAATGTCCTTGAACGCTAGGCAACCACTACCCACAGGACCAATCATGAGAGATAAACCCTTCTCATATCTCTCAGCAAACTCTACAACGTCTGCTGAAGCTGATACTTCTGGTTCCAAATTCTTCTTCTTCTTGTTTGGACATTGACTAACATAGTGTCCAGTCTTGTGACATGCAAAGCATCTCACCTTGCTCATGTCCTTCTTCTTCTCATTTCCCTTTACCACAAGAATAACGTTCTTGTCGTCTACACCATCCAATGTCTTTTCCTGAGACCCCTCCCAGATCTCCTCCTTCGTAAAATCATCCCACAATCTGATCCAGTTAGGGAGCTTCTCTCTCCCCATCACACACTTCACGAAAACCTCCCACTCCTTGGTGAAGCCTGTGAGGGCTATCCGCACCAACTCTGAGTCAGGAATGACTTCTCCAATGTCTGCCAACTCGTCCTTCACCTGTGAAACCCAGGTGAGGTAGGTGGCCACACTCTCTCCTTTGGCCATCCTAGCACCATGGAGCTTGTCTCGAAGATCCATTTTCTGGTTCTTGTTCTTTGCTTCATACAAAATTTTTAGTGCATCCCACATTTCTTTGGCTGTCTTCTTCTCAGCCAAGTGTGGAATAAGGTGGTCTTTGACCTCGTCCAAGATTATTCTATGAGTTTTGGCTTCCTTCACCTCATGAACATCAAGAGCTATGGGATCTGAAGCAGGTATAGGCATGATGGTGTTCGCAAACAACCATAACTTGTTCTCCTTGAGAACACTGATGATTCTAACCTTCCATTGCAGGTAGTTGGAGATACCCTCCAACCTATCTTCAAATCTAATGCTGGAAGTCATCTTTGTCCTCATGAAAAATAACCTTTTCTGCCTTTCTTCAAGCTAATGCTTCAACAAATCACTTGTTGTCCCAAGTGCCAAAGCTGCCCGCTGAACTTCAGAGTACCTGCTCTGATACCATGTTGAAAATATGTTTTAGTTCAACACACACTTAGTCTACATTAGATTTCGGTCTCCTATAAAGATACAACAACATACAACTGTTCTTTATGGACATAAACACTCATAGACAAATTCTGAAATAAAATAGCAACAAAAATAATTTATGAATAACAAACAATAACCCTCATTTGGCACAAAAATATGTGCATAAGCACTTGAAGAAACACACAAAAAATAGGACAGATTTGAGGAGAATGTCTCTTTATTCAGCTTAAGGAAACATTCCGAGTACAACAACAGTCTACAATCAACATTAATACCTTGTACAATCACCCTATCTGAGCAAAAACAACATATATTTCCTTAGCAACACAGACTGAAATAAAAAAATGACTTCCAGTACAACCTGTACAGACTATACAATCACTAACAACATAAATATCTCTTGGTTTTCGTGCCCCCAAAAAGTACAGATCCATACCTCACTGTACGGATTGATTAGCAGCAGCGAAATACCTAGAATCTATGCCAATACTCAACAAAAATTTCTTTGCTGGTCTATAGGTACAAAACCAACAAACTATGTTTTACGACCTCCTCGAATTCGTACTGTATGACCTCCTTTAATGGTGAAAATGTCTAGAAGTGCATGCCAACTTTTTCCTGCTGAAACTCTTTCCCTCCAAGCAAAGAAACCCTCTTGGGATGAGTGCCCCTTCACCTTCCCTCAACCTCTCTTCAAAAGTGCGCCCTCCTTCTCCTCATGAGCTGCCTTTTAATGAATTTTTAAATGTAACTGCCCTAATCCTTGGTCTTCTAATGAGATTGACGGTCAAGATTAGATCTTGCCCTCATGAGATCAACGATCACAACTTAATCATTCGTTGAGGTCACTTAAGTCATTAAAGTGACCCATAACATTATAAAGTCACTTTTACATTAAAAATATTAAAAGACCCAACTTTATAAAATCACTTTATAAAGTTACTTTATAAAAAAATTGTTATAAAGTCACTAGGGGAAAATTTGCTCGGTCACTTCCGCACGCTGAGCGCTGCCAATGCAGAAGTACCTCCAAGCTACCAAATTTCAATAGATTTATTCTTCTCTTTCTCCTTGTCTTTCTCTGTGTTTTCTTTTTCCACATTTTCTTTTGTTTTGGATTTATTTAATTATCCCCGTGTTTGGACAACATTGTCTTGCGAGATAGTATTTTCTTCATCTTCTTCAAATATGTACATGGATGTCTCGCATCCATCCGTCTCTACATATTCAAGAATTTCTTCTTGAATATAGTCAGCCTCTTGTTCAATAGTTTGTTCATCATAATCTTCTTCGAGTATTACTGCATTGGGATTAGGTGCCCTTGGGATCCTCTATCTCTGCTGATCATTAATGTTCTCAATTCTTTTCCTCTATTCTTGAGCATGATTTCTTCTTTGTTCTGGAACTGGCATCCTTGAATCAAGCATGAAGTTTTCATTTCTTCTCAATCTAATTATTTCATTCTGCATATGTCTAATAGTTCTGTTCATTTGGGAAATCTCAATCTTTTGTTTTGTCTCTTGCGCTGCAATACGGTCAACTTTTACATTTGGTATAGTTCCTTTGAAGAAACCCCCTCTGAATCCTTGATTTCTGAGATGGCGTGTTTTTGGATCCTCATTCTTCCTTGAACTTGATGCCCCCCTGATAAAAAATGGCCAAATTATCTATTTGTCTTCATACTTTTCCCAGAATAATATCAGAGTCAGATCCTGTTTCAAACATAATTTCTTCCATCTTTGTGGCCTTACCCATTGCTTCATATAGGTTTTCAATTTGAGAGACTCTAATAGAAAACTTTACATTGGCAGGCATAGCATTCTTATAACAACTGAGTATTACCGGAGCATTTGGCCCTTTTTCTTTTGGTATCTTGTTCAATGTCTTATTGAATCTCAAATTAAAATATCGAATTCTTTCATTTTTCCTTAGACAAATTTGAGTAAAGTCTGTGAGAAGAGTGTGATAAGCAAATGGAGGAGAAAACATATTCAAAACATTGTTTCAAGGTCTTCAAATGACTAAATTGATCTTGTAGGCAACGATGTGTACTATTCATAAGCTTGATCATTCAAGATTTGGAGAAATAATCTTACCATCACATCATCATCTTCAACAAGATGGAAATCACAAACATCCAAGAATAAATCTACATGTCTTTTTGGATCAATTGCTCCATCCCCCGAGAATGATTTCAATGTCCCCTTTGGAAGTATAGGGAGCTCATGTTGTTCTCTCGGGGGGTTTAGAGGAGAATCTCTTACCCTCCTCCTCGGTATTCTATATCTTGGTTTGCGTCTTTCTTTGCACCTTTCTTCTCGTCTCTCTTCATGTATTTCCTCTCGTCTTTCTTTGTATATTTATTATCGTCTCTCTTCTTGATCACCCATTTTTGGATATTTTTTCTTTTCTCCAACAAAACGTTCTTCAACTTGCAACTTCTTACTTCTACTTCTGGTCAATGGCCCTTTATATTCATCCAACTTCAGTTTCTATTTTGTGATTGAGCTCTTCGGATTTGTTTTTCGTCTCTTCTTTGTCTTCTGAGGATTTCTCGTTCTTCTTCTTGAACAAGAGTTTTCCAAGATATTTCTAACTCTTCTCAAGTCTGAGTTGTTGTTATTGTAAGATTATATAACTGATGGAGAATACTTCTCTGGTTTCCCAATTCGATTTCTAGTTGAGGTTGATTAGGCTGAGGCAAAGTCATGAAAAATGTGTGGTCTAAAAACCAAGTTTTAAAATTGATTCCTCAGTATGGTCGCAAAAAATGTTGTCATTTGAATATGTTAAGACTGAAACGAAAACCTCATGAGGATATGAATCCTCCTGCGTCTTAAAGAGGTGGCACTCCTCTTTTGCGTACGATCTTCATTGAAATTTCAAATCAAGAATAATATAGGACTATGTCAAATAACATGAGTCCAAGTCTTCAATGCTCAAGAAAATTCAAACGCTGAAAGATAAATATATGTGTATAATGAGAGTGGTTCTTGAGAAGTGGACCAAGAACTTTAAACATCACACATGACAGAAAATAAAAATGCAAATATTTTCACATCCATCATAGTTTAATAAAGATCTGATCACATTCACCATAAAAAGAAATGGTCTAGTGCACAAGAGAACTTTGAAAGAGTATTACTTATAAAGATAAAAAAAAAGATTTTAATAGATTGACTTCAAATATTTTATATTCAAAACTCAGAATTATAAAATATAATCAAAATCAATCCCAGATTAGTTCTTTGGGATTTCTCAAAATGGTAATGTTTGTTACAATGCTTGAAATTAAATGTGTTTGTCCATAAATGACTGGGATTGGGGCTCTCGTAGACCATAAATAAATATTTACAAGAAAGTTTTGAAGAAAGAAGGGGCAGAGTGGAACACGAGCAACAAGATCTCGAAAGAAGACAATAAGAAGTTATCAAAATTCGGTTATGCTTTTCTAATGAAAGAATAAGTATAACTGGATGAAAATCTGACAAAGAGGGAAAATGTGATTCAGTATAGACTTACTATGATGAATTCTCTCTCTCTTTCTCTCTCTCTCTCTCTCTACTTGCTTGTTGTTGTGCCTTTTATATTTTTGTTCATTGTGGTTTGGACGGTTGTAACTACTTCTATTGGTATTTCAGAAATCTTGGCAATATACTTTTTTAACCACTCTTCAATATAATCCTTTAAGATAACAACGATTACTTCTTGTTTCACCTTGATATCAAACAATTCGTCCTCAATTTCTTTATAGTCGATAGATAAAATTTGCAACGTATTTTCAATATCTTCATTTTTATTAGTATATTCAACAAGCCAGTTGCCAATGTCATCATATGTGAACTCAACTATGCTATCAAATTTCTCAGCCGATGCTTTTTTTAGGCCTTCGATTTGTTCTTCAAACTGTTGTCTGGTCATGAGCATTGAACTTGATATTAGCTTTGGGTCCGAAACTTCGATGGTGTTACCGAAAATATCCAGGCCAACAATCTTTGAATACGCTTCTGTCCTTTTTCTTGACACATCATTTAATTGACTAAATAATCCCCTTAATGTATTAACTCTTTCGATCCAACATGCCTTTAATTGCTTCACACGACTCTGAGAGGGAAAATATTCATGTTTTCTTCTTTGGTCTGCCATCGCTGATACCTTTGCTACGAACATTGCAACCTCATCTGTGCAAAACTCTTCATCATTTTTTAAGTTTGCATTCAAATATTATTTAGTATTATGGATTTTGAGGCTAAGAGAGGAAAAACGTTTTTCCAAGTCCCATAATTCTAAAATTAATGACATTATTTTCTTTATATTTTCCTCGACGAAATGTCGAGTGGCCACAATCAAACTTGAAATTCCTTCAACTCTTGAATTTAGCTCTGGAATTCCTTGAATACACCTCTCAAGCCGAATCATGGCAACCGGGGTAGCCAAAATAGGTGGAGGCATGAGGGTTGCTTCCGATTCCTTAATTCTTTCCTTTAGCCTAATATTTTCTTCTTCCACATTAGCTATTGAGAAGTCCAATGCGTCTCCTATGACCTTGTGAATTGAAGATAATTTTGATGGTAACATGTTTCAGGTGTCAATGGCAGACCGTGATTTTCCCCTCTTACTCTTTGAGGTCTTTTCAAAAACCATTTTTCTTTGAATCTTTGTCAAATGAAACATTCTGTACATAAAATGTTTCTTCATTAAAGAAGACTTCATCTTGAACAGCTAAAAAAAAAATAAAAAAAAACGGGCTGTACATTTTCTTGGGCATGTTCTTCATCATCTGAAAACCAAATATTTTCAATATCCACATCCAAGTCCATATTATCAAGAAAAATGTCATCTTCAGGTACGTTTTGTTTTTCTTCCTCTTGTTGAGAATTCACCCTTTTCCTTTTGACTTGTAATTTATGAGGGTTTTATAGACTTCCTTGAGGA
>ML796292.1:307959-322696 GCA_009831015.1 Picea engelmannii | reverse complement strand
AGATAGGAAAAGGTGCATCTTCCAGGTAAGCTAACCGAGATCTAACCCTTGTTGTCATCGAGAAGCAAACTTTTTTTTCTTGTGTGAAAATAGTTTTTTTTTAGCACGTTCTCCAAGGCCGTCTTCAACAACAACAAAAACAACAATCCTCCTTCTGAATATTACAATATGTTTTGCTAGACCATTTGGTTAAAATTGTCTTATTAAGTAAGAGGTCTTGAGGTCAAGTCTCTCTTTTGTTACTTTTTTTTGAAAAAGTTCATGCTAAAATTGTAAAGTGTATTTCACTTCAAGTATAAAAGTGAATAACTATAAGTATCTTTAATATTTAATTTTAGAGTTATTTATTTTGCATGCAACTTTTCTGTTATAAAGTAACTTCATTGTAAAAGTGATCCCCACTTCACTTTATAAAAGTGGGTCACTTCATAAAGCAACTTACACTATCATGTGGTCATTTGGTTACCATTTATACCTTTTTTTTTTAAAAGGGTATAACTCTCACATCCGAAGTCCGTTTTCAGTGCCATTTTTTTTAAACCACATAACTTTTCGAGCTCTTTCCATCCAGATCATCAGTTTCAGTTTTTAAATCCACATTATTTGCATATTTAATATGACTTCTACAAGTAATGTCTTGCTTACCAACACCAACTACTTCCAATGAAAATCTCATGTGGAAGATTTATTAAGAAGTAAAGGCTTGTACCGGATTACCTTGGGAAAGGAAAAAACACCCATTGATGATGATAAGAAAGCCAAATGGGCTAATAGGAGTGAAAAAGCATGTGGACTAATCATAATTTCCATCTCTCCTGATTTAAGGTTCCACCTTAAAGAAATTGATGACCTCGAAGAAGCTTGGGAAAAGATTGAATTTGTGTTTGGTAAACTCAATATTATTTGAGCACAACAGTTAAAAAATCAAGTACTGACCTTGAGTCCAAGTGATTTTTCTTGCCTTGGAGACTATCTATCTAAGTTTAAAACACTCAGAATTTTATGTGAAGAATGTGAGATAAAAATGGAGGAAGAGCGTTGCATCTATCTTATTCTTTCTAAGCTAGGTAGTGCATATTCTATGTTTGTATCTACCTTTTATTCCATGAGAGATGCTCTAGGGAAATCTTATCAAAAACCCACTCTTGAGTCCTTTTGTGCTGCTTTGATTAGAGAGGAAGATAAGCTTGTACAACTTGGAGTGATCAACACTGCAGGTACCTCCAACAAAGCCTTAGTTGCCCAACAGAAAGATAAACCCAAGTATCCCAAGAAGCAACATCCTCGCTACAACAACAAGCAACATAAGGGTCCCAAACCCGCTCAGACAACTTCAACTCCTAATGGTGACAAAGGAGTAAAATATAAAAATAAGAAGACTGACAGACATTGCAACTTTTGTGATAAAGATGGTCATGATGAGTCCAAATGTTTCAAGAAGATGGTAGCTTTAGAAGCAACAATGAAGAAGCACAACATCAATATTGATTCTACTACTTCTTCTTCTCATGGACATGCACTTTCTACTTCTAGTTTCTCCTTCAATACAACTTCTACTACTTCTTCTGATGAGTGGCTTATTGATTCTGGAGCATCATATCATATGGCTAAGGATAAAAACATATTTTCTTCTCTAAATGAATGTAACACCAAGAAAATATTTGTTGGTGATGATAGATCTCTTAGTGTTGTAGGATCTGGAACAGTTCAAGTAGATAATGGTCATTTCAATGATATATTATGTGTTCCAAGTCTTTCTTGTAACCTTCTATTAGTCTATCAAATCACTCATTCAGGTGAAGGTAAAACTATAGAGTTTTCACCTCACCAAGTTGTAATCAAGGATCTAAAAAATCCTAAGCATGTTCTTGCAATTGGAATTGCTGATGATATTACCAGGTTGTACAAGTTTGACAACTTTGGATCATCATCTTTTTCATCAGTTTTTGTTGCTCATAGCGATGATTTGAGCAGACTTTGGCATGAGCGGTTTGGTCATCTAAAATATCGCTCATTGCAACAACTATGTAATCAATAGATGGTGACTGGTCTTCCTCTTGTTTCATGCAGAGATGGTGTTTGTGCCAGTTGTGTTCTCGACAAACATCATCGGGACAATTTTGACAAACGTGCCTCTTGTCACGTCTCAGGCCCTTTGTAGCTTGTTCACAGTGATTTGTGTGGTCCACTTTCTTCTCCTTCCTTTTTTGGGTGCAAATATTTCTTAAATTTCATTGATGATTTTTCCAGATGTACTTGGGTTTACTTCTTAAAACTTAGGAGCAAAGTTTTTGACAAGTTTTTGGCCTACAAGGTCCTTGTAGAAAAATAATTTGGACATCAAATTCAAAAGTTAAGAACAGATAATGGAGGAGAATATGCGAACAATAATTTTACAAGTTACTGCACTACACATGGCATCCAAATGCAACACACTGTTCCATATACACCACAACAAAATGGTGCTGCTAAGAGAAAGAACCGCACATTAAAAGAAATGGTTAATTGTATGATCCAATCTAAGGGATTAAGTCTAAAGTATTGGGCGGAAGCAATCAACTGTGCAAATTACATAGTCAATCACACTCCCACAAAGGCTCTTAAAAATATAACACCGGAAGAAGCTTGGACTAAAATTAAACCAGATGTAATTCACTTCCGTGTATTTGGCAGTATAGCATGGGCTCACATTTCTGATGAGAAAAGGAAGGCATTGCTGCCTAAAAGTGAGAAGTGTATAATTGTTGGTTATTCTGAAGATGTCAAAGGTTATAGACTTCTTCAACCACATTATAATGAAATTATTCTTAGAAGAGAAGTTAAATTTGATGAAAATCTCTTGGCCCGCGAGCCTAATTCGACGGTTGTGCCTTCTTCGGCCTGCGAGCCATCTTCGGCGTTTGTGCCTTCTTCTGTTCCTATTCTGGTTTCTTCTTCAGATGATGATAGTGAGGATGAAAATCCACCTCCTCCTGCTCACCTTCCTCCAGATGATTCATTTGAACCTGAACTCGCACCAGTTCCATCGCTTCCTAGATGGGTTCGTTCAACACAAGAAGCAGTTGGTGGTCTTGTCAGTGATCCTTCAGATTGACATTGAACACATTCACAGTTCTAGTGAGCCTCTTCTCTTTTGGCTCAAGTTTCAGAGACTCGTGATCCGGACACATTTTCATAAGCTTCATGTCATCCAGATTGGGATACATCAATGAATGAAAAGTATCGTTCTTTAATGGCCGACGATACTTGGGATCTTGTACCTCTTCTAAAAGGAAGAAAACTTATCAGATGTAAATGGGTCTATAGAACTAAGTCTGCATCAGATGGAAGTGTTGAAAGACACAAGGATCGGTTAGTTGCTAAAGGATTATCCCAAGTTGAAAAAATTGACTATAATGAAACCTTTTCCCTTGTAGCCAAAATGAATTCCATCCACCTTGTTCTTGCCCTTACTGCCTCACATAAATGGGAGGTCCATCAGATGGATGTTAAATCCGCTTTCTTGCATGGAGATTTGCAAGAAGAAATATACATGGAACAACCTGCCAGCTATGTCTAGAATGACTATAGCCTTGTGTGTCTCCTTAAGAATTCTCTTTATGGTCTTAAGCAAGCTCCCCGAGCTTGGTATGCCAAAATGGACAACTTTCTTATTGACACTGGATTCTCTAGATGCCATTCTGATCCTAATGTCTATACCAAGAAAGTAGGAAGCCATCTCATAACCCTTGTCCTTTATGTTGATGACCTTATCCTTACTGGTAGTAACTAAAAAATTTTAAACCATGTGAAAACCAGCCTTAAGAAGAAATTTGAAATGACAGACGTAGGCTTTTTGCACTATTTTATTGGCCTCCAAGTTTTGTAAACCAATGAAGGAATTTTTCTTTCCCAGTCTAAGTATGCTTGTGACCTTCTTTGTCGCTTTCACATGGATGATTGTAAACCCACCCCTTCTCCCTTTCAGTCTGGAGTCAAGCTTACTGCCACCTGTACTTCTCCTGAAGTTGAGGCCACCCAGTACAATAAGTTATTTGGTAGCCTCTTATACTTGACTCATACCCGTCCTGATATTTCCTTTATTGTTGGTCTTGTTTCCCGGTATATGCAAACACCCCATGAAATCCATTGGAAAGCAGCTAAAAGGATACTTCACTATGTCCGTGGTACAATTCAGTTCGGGATACATTACAGTTCAGGGGGACTCCTTTATTGGTTGGTTTCACTGATTCAGATTGGGTCGGCGACCCTGATGATCAGAAGTCTATTGCAGTTTATGTTTTCAGCCTTGGTTCAAGACTTGTCACCATGGCCTGTAAGAAACAATAGGCTGTTGCACTTTCTTCAGTAGAAGCAGAGTATCGAGCAATGGTAAATGCAAGTCAGGAAGCCTTGTAGCTTCGATAGATCCTTTCAGAGTTTGGATTCGAGCAACAACATCCGACCTGCCTTTGGTGTGACAATCAGAGTTCCATCAAGCTCGCCAAAGAGCCAGTTCAACATCAGTGCAACAAGCACATCAAGCTACACATGCACTTTATTAGAAATCTCTTTCATGATCAAGTTATTGAAGTGCTCTTTTTCCCTAAAGGAGATCAAGTTGCAACCATTTTCACAAAGTCTCTTACATAAGAAAAGTTTTCCAAAATTCGATCTATGTTAGGAGTTCATGAAGTTGTCATTAAGGGGGGATAGGCTCTAATGCCTCCTTCCTTCTCCTATTGTGTCAACATTGTAAATCCTTCAATCCTATGCCAAGTTGTTCTTAAGGGGGGATGTTAGGATATTTAGACACTTAGGAGTTAGTTAAGAATTACTTGGTCTAATGTGTCGTTAGGAAAAAGTGTGTTTCTTTAGTATGCATTACTAGTTAGGACATCCGACAGTCACGATATGTTCTAGACAAAGAGTGATCTAATGGTTCATACTCTCCTCAATTTTAACGACCATTGATCCATGGCTTAACACATGATTGGTCCATGATCTCTATTTAAAGAGCATGGAGGGTCATTTTCCAATGATCGATGGTGAGAAAGTCTCTTGTAAACTCTCTCTGTAATCTTTTTCTTTTGCATTAATAAACTGCTCCAAGTGGCCGCGTTGGCTGGGGCCGTGGATGTTTCCCCGTAGGGGTTTTACCACGTGAAAATATCGGTGCATTGATATTTGATCTGGTTATGTGAGTGGTTACTGAAGGTGTTCGTCCTCTGTTGGAGTACATGTGTTGTCAAACACCTCTCTCACTGGCTTTCCCCTTGTGGGTTTTTCCAGGGTCGCTGTTAGATTGCAAATATTTGTGTTAATATTTTATGGGTTTATGTGCTGCTAATATTTTATTTCTGCGTTGAAAACGATGTTTAGAATCCTCATGTTTCAGTTTTGAAATTTATTTTCTGCCGAGTTTAATTGGCTGTTATAAATATAGGTTTGGGCATTAAACATTGGCTGAAAAATCAACGAGACTGAAACCGGGTTGGGGTCTGAAATTTTACATGGTATCAGAGTTGAGTTGAAATAAACATAAATATTTCAGCAAGTCAGAAAGTTGGGACAACAGTGACTTCACCGGACATAATTTTCAATTTGTAATTTTCAGCAGAAAAGTGTCAATGGCTACAGGTTTGAGAGTTGAGGACAGACTTGATGGGGCAACAAAATTTGGTGCTTGGAAGGAGAGGATGATCTTGCTGTTGCAAGAAAATGAGTTGTGGGACATTGTTGAAAATACCACAACACATCTTGCGGTGGTACCTACTGATGCTACTCTTCTTGCAGCTTACACCAAGAAGAGTATCAAGGCCAAGAAGATTATTATTGATGCCATCAAGGACCATTTGATTCCTCACTTGACGGGGAAGGCAAATTCCGATGAGATGTGGGAGTCTTTGACGAAATTGTACCAGAGTAAAAATGAAAACCAAAAGATTGTTTTGAGTGAAAAACTGAAGAGCATAAAAATGACCAAGGATGAAAATGTGGTCACATATCTTACCAGGTTGACACAGGTGACAGATGAGCTTGGAGCTATGGGGGAGGCCATAGTTGACAGTGAGCTTGTGAGGACAACATTGAATGGAGTTTCCAAACAATGGGTTGTTTTTGTAGAGGGCATTGTTGCTAGGGAGAAGCTTCCCAATTGGAAACTTCTTTGGGATGACTTTGTTCAGGAGAAGACCCTGAGAGGTTATGTACATGTCAGCTCATCTACAGGTCATGACGAGGAGAATGTGGCTCTTGCTTCCAACAACAAGAAGAATTTCAAGGAGGGTCCTAAGGGAGGAAACAAACCCAAGGGTGAAGGGAAGAAAGACATGGGAAAAGTCAAGTGCTTTGCAGGCCACAAGTTTGGGCACTATGCAGGTCAGTGTCTGAACAAGAAGAAGAAACAAACAATAACTTCAGCAGTGGTGGAAGAGTTTTCCACCAAGTTTGACAAGGAATTTTCCTTGGTTGTGTGTTTATCCATGAGGACCACTCATTCAGATATGTGGTATATTGACAGTGATGCCTCTCACCATATGACAGGGGTTCGTGAACATTTGACAGACCTTACACAGATTGGAGATGTTGAGGTAGTGCTTAGAGATGACCGGGTGGTCAAGGCAGTTGGTTGTGGGACTGTATCATTTTAGAGGGCGTCTTTGCCTCCAATGTTGTTGAGAGATGTCCGATATGTTTTGGGGTTGAAGAAGAACTTAGTATCAGTTTCTGCTATTGAGGAGAGGGGCTATGAGGTCTTGTTCCATGATGGGCATGTGCTCCTTTTCCCCAAGGGGTCTAGTATCACTTCAGCCAAAGTGATTGGGACTAGACATGAGAACCTGTATAAGCCTATGTTCTAGCCAGTGAGAGCATTGATTCATACTACCAACAACAATGACCTATGTGAGCTATGGAACAGGAGGATGACACATTTGCACCATGGGGCTTTGAGGGTATCGAGGGAGATTGTTACTGGAGTTCCATATTCTAGTACAAAGAACCAGGAGTTGTGCAAGGGGTGTGCTTTGGGAAAGTACACCAAGACTGCTTTTCCTAATAGTGACAGTAGAGCAGCAGGGATCCTTGATCTTATTCATTCAGATGTGTGTCGCCCGATGTCTTTGGCATCGTTGACTGGTTGTTTATATTATGTTATATTCATTGATGAATTCTCACAGAAGTATTGGATTTTATTCATGAAGACCAAAGGAAAAGTCTTCATTCGGTTCCAAGAGTTCAAAGCTCTTGTGGAGAACCAGACAGGGAAGAAAATCAGAGTTCCAAGGATAGACAATGGGGGAGAGTATACCTCCAAGGAGTTCATGGAATTTTGTGCAGAAGTTCAACACTCTTAGTCAGTTCATGGTGGAGCTTAGGAGAGTGCACTAGGTTACAACAAAACATGTGCTCAAGTATCTTTTTGGTATGGTAGATTATGGCCTGGACTACCAGAGAGGAGATGGAGTTCATCTGGTCGGCTATACAGATTCAGATTGGACAGGATGTGTCAGTGACAATAAGAGTACTTCAGGGCGTTGTTTCGGATTGGGATCAACATTTGTGTCTTGGTTCAGCCGGAAGCAAAATTTATTGGCTTTGAGTTCGACAGAGGATGAGTATATGGCATCCAATCAGGCCAGTTGTGAGGCCCTTTGGTTTTGGAAGTTGCTGGTGGGATTGTTTGGTGTGCAGTTGAGGCCTACCGTGATTTACTGTGATAATCAGAGTTGCATTAAACTCTCGGAGAATCCAATTATTCATGACGGGTCTAAACATATCGAGATTATTTATCACTTCATCCGTGACTATGTTCAGAGAGGAGCTGTGGAGCTACATTACATATCTAAAGAGGAGCAGGTTGCATACATACTCACCAAGCCATTAGGAAAAGACAAGTTTGTATTTTTCAGGGACAAGCTTGGAGTGGTGAGTAACACTTTCCTCTGTAAGAGGGAGTGTTAAAAATTAAATTAAAAAGTACCTAGGCAAGTGTTTCTCATCACCTAAGCGCCCGAGGGGTGAGAAAGTGCTCAATGTGGACCCTAATCATTTAATTTGTGAGATGCAAATTAAAAGGTGACTTTTTGAGACTTAGGGAAAGTGGGTGGATAAAGTGATTTAATTTCCACCATTGATTTCATCTAATCTCCACCGTTGGATGAAGAGACTCTTCACCTTCCCCCATGAGGTCGATTAGGGTAGGAGGGCGTACTCATTGTTGGGTAGTTGAGACATTTTGAGAGAGAGAAAGAGAGAGAATTTTTGAGCTGAAGGAAAGAGGATATTTCTGATAGCTAGGGCACGCATTCCAAGGAAGAATACTAACACAAAAATCGAGGCATAAATGACAACATTTACAGGAGGTCGTATAGTACGAATTTCGGGGTCCGTAAAGTCTCTTGTGGGAACATAAATCGAGGAACAAAAACAACATTTAATTATGTATGTACAGTACGGATTTCTCAGTCCATACAAAAGTATTTTTGGCACAGTTTTCGAGGAGGGACAGTCGGTCGTACACAGGCCATATCGTATGGATTTCTATAGTTCGTATAGTCACTTTGTGGCACAAAAATCGAGGTAGGTTGCTGTGTGAGTTTTCTGGAAAGTTTGGCACAATTTTCAAGGAGGCCGTACATCCATTAATACACCTAGAAAGTTGTTGTTGTTGTTGGCACATATTTCAAGGCATCCATACAACCATTTGGAGTCACAAAAATTGAGGAGTAGACCTGTAATTTATTGCAAAAAATTCTGGAAAGAGTTTTGAGGAGTTTTTCTCATTTTCCTGTGTGAAGACTTGGCACGGTTATTGAGATAAGTTTGTCATTTAAATTTATGAAGATGAAAATGCTGTAACAAAATTTCTCTGAAGCTCCCAAATAATAAAATTCCCTCTCTCACTGATTTTCCCCTTGTGGATTTTTCCAGGGTTGCTGTTAGACTGAAAATCTCTGTGTTAATATTTTCTGAGTTTATGTGGTACTGATATTTTATTTCTGCGTTGAAAACGATGTTCAGAATCCTCATGTTTCAGTTCTGAAATTTATTTTCTACTGAGTTTAATTGGCTTTTATAAATTTGGGTTTGGGCATTAAACATTGGCTGAAAAATCAACAAGACTAAAACTGGGTTGGGGTCTGAAATTTTACAGAGGTTTCACCCTAGGCAAAAGACTTTTGTGAGAAAAAACATGTGATTGAACATTTCTTTCATTTGAGGGTCTCTCTCTTTGCTTGTGACCTTTGGTAGTACTAACGTTGGTTTCTATGTCACTAGAATATTTATTAACACCCTGAACAAGGTGGTCATGACTGTCACCATCTTCTTCTCCAAATATGAGCATATTGATCATTGTGGGGTTGAGCCCAACTGCTACCATATGATTATAAAAAATGTTGTTAGGGTCAAACCCTTTGATATCTTCTGCAATCTTCAAATTAAACTAGTTAAAGTAAGAGGCATACTCATCAATTTAGGGAATTGCTCTTAAGAGAATTTCACCCACTTTCCAAGGCAGGGGAATGAACTATTTTTTCCTTTTCTCATAGAAAACATGAAACCAAAACTTATACTACCTCGCCAATTCTATGATAAATAATTTGTTAGGCATATAATATGGGAGGTATATAGGCTTTTCATGAGAACAAAAAATCCTAATGATGTTGTAGTTATCCATTTTTTTTTTTTCAGAATTCCCTTTTTATCCAAAAGGCTTGATGCTTCCAATGAAAGCCTAGAAGTATCTTCCCCAAAGAGTAATTTATTAAATTCAAAGATGAAATAATTATAAACTTCATAAAAAAAATGGACAACTTTCTACCTCCAAAGAGCTTGATAACATATAGTCACATGGCCAATCTTTGGATTTAGCCTTTTTCCAACATTCATACCTTTAAAAACATGACAATGTGTGATAGCAAATACGAGATACAGTGCCATATAAAAAAATTTCTCGCTTTTGAAATTCATCAACTGTGCAAAAATGTCATTCAATATGATCTTTGCCCAATCAAAAACAACATCCTCATGAACTATAAAATATAAAATATACAACTGTAAAATATAAAATATATAGGGACATCCAAGGAATAATTGTTGTATAATAGTGACCCATAATTCTAGTAAACAAACAAGCACTTTATTGATAGGGGCCCTTTAAAGAACTAACCTGGATTTTGGATAGATCTTCCGACATCGCAACATGGTCTTGTAGATATTCTTGCAAGAGCTCGATTCCATTATTTTTCCCTCTAACAGAATTTATGGCATCTTCTTCTTTGTATGTTAGGTTCGACTCTTGTAGCTTTAACATTTTCTTGAATACTGAAAGCACCAACGAAACATGAGAGCCTCTTTGTAGAGGGATGGTTCTTCTATTCTAGATGAATTTTTCAATGCACCAGGTTACAATATCTTTACATTAGAAAACCTCAGGGACACAACCAACGAGAGCTATTCCTTATGTCCAAACTTTGTTACTATTTCTATTTGGAAGCATTGAATAATACTAATGTGTCCTCGACTAGTGATAATTGGGATCCTCTCTGGTGAGTAGATTTAAAGTATCCCCACAAAAATATTGTCTTCTTTCAACCATCTTCAATAGGTTGACTAACTTCTCCATAACTATGATCAAAACAGTAAAATAATATTTTACGTTAGATCTTTGATTGATAACAATAACTTGACATAAATGAGATTTTACTCGATAGAAACATTATTAATAATGACCCTTTCAGAATTTAATTTAGCAGTTGAGTTCGTAGAATTAACATTTAATTTGAATCGAGAAATGTGAAGAGGCATGACATGTCACAACAGGGTGGTAGAGTGGGAAATTTCAAATGAGAATGCAAGTCCTCGAGTCCACCTTGATAGAAATAATGGCTAAGTATGGATACTTGTTGGACGGACTTGTGAAGATGGTGTATAAGGGTCAGAATTCCCTTTAACTCAATAGGAGGAATTGTACTCGTCAATGAGGCCCAATTAGACTCTTCAACGTTTAATAGTAGTACGATTCTCTAGATCAATGAACTGACAAGTTTTGATGGGCTTTAATAGTGATATATATGTAACTTCCAAATATTTCCTCCTAATAATACATTTCTCTTTTGGGTTATTTTACCATATTTTTATAATGTATTGAAAGACAAGTAATAATAACGAAAAAATAATCTATCTGGGAGGGGACTGATACTTGGGATAACCTTTGTGCCCCGATATGAAAACAACATCTATGTCAAGTTCATATTAGAAATAATACCATCACTTTTCCAGAGCATTAGATATCATTTGAGAGAAAGTTTGAAAAAGAGTATGCATGCAATATAATAGAGGCTAGAAAATAATTTCACCACACCTTACCATACATCACATGTTAAACACTATCAATTTACTTTCATCAATTTGAAATAAAGAACTGTAAAACATTGTAAGATAACTTAATAAATAATTATAACAGATCTTACTCAAGACAACAACAAATATAAAGTCGAGAATCGAAACAATCCACAGGTTCAATCACATTCATGCTCAGATGAAAAAAACACTTCTGGTTCTACACAGAACTTCTGAACTCAATAATCTTTGTCCGAGAAACAGTTCTCTTACAAAATAAAATCCTCTTTTTTATGCAAAAAACGTCGTCCCTAATACATGGTCGATGTCTTTATTTATAAAATTAATTTGTCTAAAAATAGCTACTACGTTGAGTCATATCAAGTAAACAAAAGAAAAGTGGATTTAATTTACGTGTCCTTCTCATGTTTTCTCTAGTTGTCTTGATATTCTACTGCAGTAGATTATTCCTTTCATATTCTGACCACTGACAAAAGAGCTCTTTGCATGTGTTGGCATAAGGAAACTAGTGCTGGTCCATGTTGAAATATTGTAATTTTGAAGAATATTCTACCTAAGGAGTGTTGAATAATATTGTTATATTATAATTGTTAATTAGGCCCTATTGTACCTTTGTAAATGTAGGCCCTATTGTGCCTTCACAATTAAATGTAAATTAAGAGGGTAAAGTGACAGGTTGACCCAGATCTAATTTTAGCCTGGCTAGACTACTAAGGGAGGCCAATGCCTCATTTGGACACACATACCAACTGGCTCGACAATGTGCAAGTCTTGAAGGAGAACCTACTGCAGTTAGGTGTGACGTCAAGGAGGGTTCTTGGTATATGTCTTGGTATCTCTTGTTTAAGTAGTGTACTACTCTTTCCTAGTGAAGGAGTAGAGGAGGATCTTCTGCTTTGTTTTTGGTCTATCTATATTGAGGAGGTTTTTGTTGGGTTTTCTTCCCCATGAGGGTTTCCCAAGATAATCTGTGTGTCTCTATTGTTTCTGTGATTGTCTCTCTTTCAGTGATCTTATTTATGCAACTAATGTGCTAAATGATTGTAATAATAAAGAATAAACATAACTGCTAGTTGTATGAGTAAAACATCAACATGGTATCAGAGCAGGACTGAAAGAGACCAACTCATAGTTTATAAGAAGTAGCTAACTTCGACACACCCTCTCCAAGATTCAGTTTCAGTATTGCAACTACTGCAAAATCAGGATTTCTACATAAATCCTAAGAGTGACATTTTCACCTTTGTTGGAGGATGTTGGTTGTAATCCCCCACTTTTAGGGATAACTAGGAGATCATGCCTTGAGGTCCACAAATCCTAGACATGGAGTACCGAGAGCCAGATCGACTTGAGCATGGCCCTGGAGGGCCCATATTTTCTCCCTTTCAATGCCTCCACTTTGTCAGCATCAACAACATCCATCACCTTCGGCTTGGTCCTGTATCAGAGATGGTTCTTCCTCCATGAGGTAACGAGTCTGGGTATCATGGTATGTGTCACTCTGATCCTCAAAACCTTTGAATATGTGCATTTAATTCCTTTTGTTTCTAACAAATGCTTGGATCTTATACTTGTCCACTTGACCATGTTTGGGGGGAATGACATGATGCCCTGGTAAGCCTGTGTCCATAGGTTTTGAGTTGCCACTGGGGGGATTTATGAAAATTCATCATCCGCTCCCGTCATATTACCACTTTTTCATCTTGCTTCCCACTCATCCATCCCATTAGATTTGTTCGGGCATTGGGTTGGCCAATCATTTAAGGGTTGCGCCTTGCCTTGTGGGAAGAAGGGGCTAAAGGCCCAAAAGGTAAAAGCAAGATGGAAAAAGATAAAAGCCTAAAAATAAAACCTCTAGATGCTTCTCCCAGGGATCCGTGAGAAAGCAGTAAAAAATCTTCTTAGCAAGAGACAAGAGGGACCCATAAAAACAATAAAACAAGACCTAGTCAGAGGAGAGGGGGTCTCATCATGAGCCAGCCTATTAGGTCCATGGGAACCTAGCTGTATGACACTAGTAGAAACTAGATACCATGCTAGGGTAGTGGCTCTTTGTTGCATGGCCAAGAGAAAGGGGGTCTCATCACAAGCCACCCTTCTCATCTTCGTGAAAGTGCTTGTGGGTAACATTTCCACCACTGGTCACCACGCTAGGGAAATGTCCCCTAATTAGATTCTTGAAGAAAAAACAATAAAGAATAAAGAATAAAAGGCATGAATGGGCTTGGAAAAATTTGCATCCAGGACAGGTGCAACTCGCCTTCTACAAAGGCACCCACATGTAAGCCCTTCATTTCCCTTCTTTCACTGCACCCCTTGTCAGGACATCCCTTATCCACCTCACCCATATACATGACTTGGATTTAATCTCTTCCAGAAACATCCCTTTTCCAGTGGAAACTAGCCCAATAGGACGTCCTGTCACCTCCTCCAAAATTGTATTTCATATTTGTATAATGTCTTTGAGCACTTGACTGGGGTAAAAGGGGTTTCATGCACATGTGTAATAATATTGACGATGAGATTTGATTGACATTGCTATGATCCATGTGAATTATAATCCCATGGAGGGCGTATTTGTTGATGTGCAGGATTATACTCGATGGACATGTACCACATTGGACAGGCACACATGGGGAGATGATTAGTTCATACCTCCATGGGGATGAAGAGCCCACCAAATGGATGTTGAGACCCCAGCAGGGGGAAAATACATGGCAGAGGGGTTTTCATCGGAGAAGAGGAGGACGTTCCACAAAGGCACCCTGGTAGAGCCTTACCTAGGGGGGTTGTGCCCTCTTCATTGGAATGTTGGCCATGGAAGGCCCAAGACATCACCCAGGATGCCCATGACATCATCCAACACTGTGGACGTTTTAGGAGACAACTATGACATTTTTGGCACGTGTGGAAGATTGGAGAAGCCCAAGGAGGACTAACGTTTTTCTCTAGGAGGCTACATTTGCCCTAGAAAGGGATAAGGTCACCCTAGAAAGGGGATGGCGTCTCACTTTTGCTTGATTAGGGTTCCATTTATGGCATTTAATGTAAAACAATATTATTTTGGTATTTTGGCCTTGTCGACCTTTTAATGACCTAAAATTTAATTAAGGTCATTGGTATGCTATATATTGAGGGTTTTAACTCTCATATTTTCATCATCTTTCACTCACCACTTGGTGAGGTGTGAAATTTGCGCCCTCATTTAGGGTTTTTGGCTGAAAATTGGTGCGCACTTGTTGAAGGACACTATTTCTTGGCTATTTTGGCATTTCTTCTTGGTGGAAGGTTTACAACTAGGGTTTGGCTATTGGAATTCTTGGTTAATGTAAGTGAATTTCTGCAACACTTCTTGATTGAATGGTTATGGTACTATTTACTTGCATTTGTT
>ML796292.1:181966-203854 GCA_009831015.1 Picea engelmannii | reverse complement strand
TTTTTCTAACACATCTAAAGGTTGAGTTTCCTGTTGTGGGAAAGTCACAATATCATGTATGATATCAATTTTCATGTCCCTTCTTTTTGGATTCTGTAATGGTCCTTCTAAGGTCGGGGAAGTCATTTCTCTCGGCTCTACCTCATAAATAATAGGTACTGGGGCTATGTAAGATGTTTCCGAGCCTTCATCATCATCATATATGGTTATTAAATCGATAAGGAATAGGGATACACCTGTTCTGGCTAGTTTCCTTGACGATCTTTGTGGCATTCTAGCTATTGCAGGTTGATCCACATGGGTTTGTCTCGAACTTGGGTCATCCTGAGTGATGATCCTCTGTAGTGGAGCTGCTTCAATAGTATTTGGCTCGGTTTCATGGGTGTTTGTATCAACTGGGAAAATCCTTGGAGGTTTTAAATATTGAAGAAAAGGGGTTTGTCTCATCATTTGCATAACTCTTTCTGCCTCAGCTAGGAGCATTGTTCCTCATCTTGATGACTTTGCTTCTTCCGCTGCTCTAACTTCATCTCATGCTCTGATAGTTTCCTTTGCTATACGCTCTACAATTTCAAATTTTTCTCGCACCGACATAGCCTTAAGCCTGGTGATTTATGGGTTTGATTTTATTTGAAGAACCTCTTCCCAGTCTTGAGCATTTTCAGTGAAGATCTCATCTTCATAATTGTTATGGGCGTAAGGCCAATATGACACCACTTTCCCTGTGTGATGGGGTACTAGCCCTTTGGGATCATGTTTACAAAACTTCTCTGTAGGGAACCTATATTCCAAATGGCTTAGGCCTTCTTGCTTGGAATGCATGGTGTCTTTAACTATATAATATCCATTATGGAAACCATAGGTTATAAAGGCCCTCTTCTTGTTCTTCACTGAAGAGGCATTGAAACCTTGTAAAATGGTTTGGTAGCATATTTCCCTAACACCAAATGGTCTAGGACACAAGATGAGAGTATATGTGGAGCACCAGTAGTTCCAAAAACCTTGATATAAGTTCTCTTCTCTTCCAGATACCAATGACCTACTTTGGATATCATTTTCTTTGTTGCTTCTGAAAGTCTTCGACAATTTTGTCTAAAAATAATAAAATTTATCCTAGCTATGAACTCATCACATATCATAGCGTAAAATTTCTTATACTTGTTTTCCCATAGGATGCTAAAATACACATGTATAGGTAACTCAACAATATGCCAACTTAGATTCATACCTGAGAAACCATTTCTCGTGCATATTATGTCTTGCAAGAAGGATGCCATAAAAAAGGACGGTGTTTCAATTTCTTTTGTTTTATGAGCATGTGGAATAGCGATGCTCAATTTCTTTGAAATAATGGACCCCTAGTTGAAAATACTTCCAAAAATCATGACCATATATGCCAGGGGCATCCAGGCTTATGAAAATATTGAACAATCCTTTTCTCCATACAATTATCAGATCAATGCTGTTAAGTACATTTATGGTTCCCAAAGATTTGTTGTGCTATACTAGCCAGTGGTCATGTTTAAGAATTTATTGTCCTCTCTCCACCAAGAAGATAATAATTGGATGGTATTATGTCGTTCATAGAACTTAACCACAAAATCAATATTTAGTCTTTCTTCCGGGTCTCTGAGCTTGTAATACTTTTGTACCTCTAGCGGAAGGAATACACCAACAAATTACACTTCCACATTATTGATTACACATTTATCAGTGTCTATATGGTCAATTATTCATCCTAGGGTCTCTATGCAAGGAAAAATAAGAGTTCGACATCCCACCCTGTTTAAGGACGACCGTCTAATATTTGGAAAAACATGGTCATCTAAGTCCCTAACCCATGGGACACTCCGAGGTGTAAAGTTTGGAAAAAATTCCAGATGAATTTTGTTATAGAGATCACCCCAAGGTGGAAGGAGTACCTTAGATGTGGTGCTTGCCTCTGAATCTTTGAACACTGGTGGTTGAATGAAATTCTTCTTGGTCGATATTTGAATCATGGGTTCTAATTTCGGTGCAAATTCCAACTCTCTTGTTACCCCTAGACTTGATCCTTCACTAGCTTCCGCCTCTTTCCCTTTGGGTATCCTTGGTGAGCGCCTAGTTACTAACCTTCGAGGAGGCATATTTCCTGCACGAGAATTCCACCATGAGTCTCAAGCGATTATAGTAGACAACGAAAAATTTGGCAATTCATAACACTGAAAAAATTCATAGAAAAATTTAACACTTACCTTCTTTGTAGATAAACCTAGTCTTACTAGTGTTTCCACGAACCGACGGTGGGGGCAGGGTCCTCGGTGGATTTTATCTCCTCCTCTTGATCGAAAGGCAAGTTTATTGAACAAAATGCGAAATTGGAAAAGAAATGGCATTACAGATTCAAATTTCTGGATTCCATAGTCTTATCTTGTCCCGTCTAGTATTTAATTGGAGGGATTACAACATGATATTTTCAATCTTCAGAAATCAAAACAGGATCTACGTCATGCTTGTGAGTTAATGTATTGCGAGTTGACGACGTAGAGGCCTGTTATGTCTAGTTCATAGACAATTTCAAATTTTTAATTTATCAGTGCATAGTATCGAAGATCAAGAGTATTCGTTAAGTGTCATTTTCCTTTGACAACATCTTGCCGATGCTGACAATTGTTTAGTGAGGAATCCTTAAACAATTTTTACGTGTATAGCATGTTTCGAGGGGAATGACACATCAAGAAAAATCGACATTTCGTGTTCATTGGTGACCCTAACCTTTGACTTAACAGTTTTGGAATTGTTTCAAACCTCGTGGTAATCATCTACAATAGTTATTTAGATATACTCTCCATTCGACGACTAGATCTGTGTTTAAACGGATGAATGACTTCGATTCACCTAGAAAGGAAACGAACAATCTAGATCTGTCCGTAGTATCGACATCAAGGAAAAAATGTTCTTTATTATGTTAAAACTTGCCGATGGCTGATGTGTGCATCATCATCGACGATTTTCTTTGACCCTTATGCTCTTCTTCTATTGGTAGAAAACTCCGACGCTGACCTTTATTACCATACAAGATGTTGTAGATGTGATGATGTGGAATCTATTTTTCAAAGGATGACGTGTAAGCTGATGCGACGGTACGAGTAGTCTACATGGAAAGACATGTGGCATGTGACGTGACAAGTGTAGAAGGTGACACGACCAACCTTGTCATAAAAATAAACACTACTTGGTGGTAAACATCAACGACCAAGTTTTCCCCTTATACATGATCGATGACTAAGATTGATTTCTTGGTTCTCATAATTCATCAGCATCGTGAGAACTCTACTTTTTTTTTTCTTGAATTACATGGATTTTTTTCCGACGCCAATGGCCTATCAATGGTCAATGGAATCCTTTGACTCCTAAAAATGCTAACACATTCTGCCGATGACTGATGGCTTATCGACGATCGACGAAATTTGTTCCACTGCTAAATGCACATAACTTTCCTTTGATCCCGATCATAAACACTTATTTTATACTTATTTTTCTCCATCCTTCGATGAATTCATAGGCATTTTTTTGGAAAAGGTTGCGATTTGCTTGTTTTTCAATTCTTTCTTTTGTTTTTTCTGTTCTGATGCAGAACAAGATAAATTTTTACATTTTCTTGAGATTTTAAATGCAAAGTAAACAAAGGAGAAAATGCATAAATTTAACAAAGGATAAATATGCAATCTATGTAGAGCCAAAAGAAGAAGATGTGAAATAATTAAAAGGAAAATTGGTACTCAAAAATTGAAAATTTGAAGGGTGTGTTGAGGACTCAATAAATGGTGATTCTCTGGGTGAAAACATAATCTCTCCTCCCTTCCTTGATGCAAATGGTTTGAGAATCTCTTTGAATTCAAAATGATATTCCCCAAAACTTTACCCACAATATTGCGTACACATTTTCCCGTGTTTGTGCATCCTTTCTTGCCTTTGGGGTTTTGCTAATTTCAATCCTCTTTCTGCTTAACTAGTGATCCATGCCTTCACCAGACGAAAGCTAGGTTGGGGCACCCAATTATAAGATGACGTTTTGTTATTTATACTTTAGATTTCAAACACTCCCCTTCACAACATTGCTCTGCTTCCAACGAGCATCCATATCCCCGACGAAGATATCTGCATACCCTCCTGGATTTTGCACCTTGGTTTATTTTGAGAAAAATATTTCTTTTGATAGTTTCTGTAACACACAAATACCAAGAATGAGTCTAGGAGGAGGATAACTATTTATTAAGGAGGATAAAAATCCCTTATTTATTCCTCGACCTTCTTTAAAAGTAGGTCCTTTTCTTGTTATGTCTGGGGAATTCAGATCATATTTTCCATCAAACCATTATTCTCTTAGCTTCATCAGACCACATGACAATCAGTCTACCATGCCCCTGAGTTATGTTCACACAAATATGTGAGATATTTTATGAATAAAAATAAAACTTGTGGCTGGGACAATACCTCTCCTTCCCTTGCATGTAATAATATGTTAGGAGGAGAGTCTACTTTGCTGAGTTTCCCCAAATGAAAAGTAACAAGACCCATACACTTCCTTATAGTAAAGTTAAACAAAAAAATAAAATCATGGAAAAAAATAAATTAGAAAAGGAAAAAACCTTGACCCCAAAACAATCCTTCATCAAACCAAAACAAAAAAGCAAACCTTATTGTATTAAAATGACAAACCCCCCACCCCCCCGTTTTTTTTTTAAGAAAAAAAATTGTTTTAGGGCTTGGCCATTGACCGAGAGAGTGTCAAGTTCTCCCCTCAAATTTAATAAATGATATGTGCCAACCCCAATTTTCTGGGCTAC
Source organism: Picea engelmannii (assembly GCA_009831015.1). Taxonomy (NCBI): domain Eukaryota; kingdom Viridiplantae; phylum Streptophyta; class Pinopsida; order Pinales; family Pinaceae; genus Picea; species Picea engelmannii. Next base: position 199,025 of record ML796292.1, on the reverse strand, counting down.
CTGAAAATGACCAAGCCAGAGGTTCCGAAATTTCAAGTGCTTTCCTTTGGGTTCATTTATCTTATCCCATTTTAATACCAAATCTCCTACTTCAAAGATTTTATTTTTTGCTTTATGGTTATCAAACCATTTTTTGACCAAATGTTGATGATCACTGAACTTCCTTATAGCTTTTTCCCTTTCTTCCTCCAACATGAGGAGGGTATCTATTCTCTGCTTCATATCAGATGATGATTGACCTCTTGACGCATGGGAGAGATGTAAATATGGAAGATATAATCTAGTTGGGATGATGGATTCTTGTCCGTATATTAGGAAATATGGAGAATTTACCAAAGCCTCTTTGGGTGTCACCCTGTCATCCCATAAATCATTATAAAGTGCATTATGCCAGTTACTTTGGTTTTCCAAGATAGTCTTTTTTAGGATTCTGACTAGGTTTTTATTAGTTGATTATTCAACCCCATTCCCATGTGGGTAATAGTTCACAGAGTATTTTATGATGATTCCATTTTCAAGAGAAAACTCCATCAAGAGTGTGGAGGAAAAGTAAGCAGTGTTGTCAAAGACTAGGAACAAAGGTACTCTAAACCTTGTTATTAAGTGTTCTTCCAAGAATGGGATCACTACCTTTTCATTAACATGAGTGAGAAGAATGGCTTCTGACCATATTGTGAAATAATATGTGGTTGCCAATATATATTTATGCTGTTTAGAAGAGTTGGGATTAATTTCTCGTATGATATCTATTCCCCATTGTTCAAAAGGCCTAGAGATGGTTACTGGTTGAAGTGGGATAGACACCTTCTTCTCTGTATCGATGCTTAGCTGATAGGTTTTTCATCTTCTTGTTTATGTGTGAGTGTCCCTAAACAAAGTGGGATAGTAGTACCCTACCCTTAAGATCGTATGAGCAATGTTTTCCCCTGCGAAAATTCCCACCTGTTGGTTCGTCATGAAGTTCCTTTAATACCTTTTCGGCATCATCCCGCTCAAGACATCTAAGTAGTACTCGATCTTCATCCGAAAAAACACATAATTTATATGACGATATAAAGCATATTTTATCTTGAGGGATCTTCTTTCTCTAGGATTTAGATTTTCAGGGCATGTCCCATGATGGACAAAATAATATAGATTTTCATACCATGAGTCTTGGCCGGGTGGTAAGTATAGGACTTCACTACACCATAGATATAATTCATTTTCCCAACCAGAATCTTCTAAATCAACTCGATCTTGAGCTTCTACAACGAGTTTGCAAAATCCTTGACCTTTGACTATCTTGGCTGGTTTTATATCTAGGTTGAATTCTTGGATGAAAACCATCCAATTTCCTCTTCTCTCACCAATTCCTTGTTGAGTGAACAATGATCAGACAATGAGATGAGGCACTATCAATTTAGTATGATTATTTAGGATATAAGATCTAAAATTTTTGAATTATTTGTAGAATACATGATCCAGGTGGATAATGGTGGCCACCCACCTATTCCAACTAGCTCAAAACAATCTTCTGGCAATTTACTATTTTTAGCACTTTTTTGGTTCCTAAACTTTCAAGGCCATTTTGAGGGCCTAAATGAGGTTTTTTCGGTATTGAGAACCTTAACAATATCAAAAGACTCTTATTGATCCCCATAATGAATCTCCTCGACGATACCTTTCCAATGAGCTATTGTGCGTCCCAAACGAAGATTGTATGCCAAAGTTACATCCCTGAGAAGTTGATACACCAAACTACCCAAAATGGGGTCCACAAAACTGCTGGCTTTTCATCTTCTGGGGTTAGGGTTTTGGATTTTCTTTATGTTAAAAAGGCCTTGAGATCCTCATTGTAATAATATTCTTGCGAATGTGAGTATCCGTCACATCTCTTCTCAGAGATAAGCTGCCACCATTCTAGCGAGTCTTTCACTCTATATTTCTACAGTTTTGTACATTTCGCTCATTAATAGAAATTGTGTATTATTGTATCTCTGTGTTTATGGTTGCATCTCTGATATATTTTTGTTATATTATTGGATATCTGAGATATATCTGTACATTTCTTTATTGTATCTCCTCTCTCATTTCGTGTCGAAAATAATTCGGATCACTACATATGCTTGCTTGTCTATGGCGAGGTAATTAAGCTCTCGCCCTTGTAAGTTGGTGCTCATGAATGAAATAAGTGCTTCATTGTTTTCATCGTCCTTTTGAGTAAGGACTGAAACTAATGATTGATCCGATTTGAAAGTGTAGAGGAAAAAATATTTACTAAAATCCAGGTTGCGTAGAATGTGGGCTTGTGATATGGCAGTTTTAATTTTTTCAAAGGCTTCTTTTCCTTCATTAGTCCACTCCAATTCAACGTCTTTACGTATCATACTCTACACGGGTTTTATTGTCTCTACAAAATCTAGGGTAAACTTTCTCACAAAGTTAATCTTCCCAAATAAATATTGCATAACCTTCTTATTATGAGGGTGTGGTAGTTGTGAGATTGCCTTTATATGTTCATGATCGATATGGATACCATCCTTAGAAATGACGTGACCCAAGATTTTCCCCTCCTCTACTCCAAATATAGTCTTCTTCAGATTCAAATATATCCCATACTTCTGAAACCTTTTAAAAATTCTTGTGAGATGGGAAATATGGTCAACCCTTTCCTTGGAGTAGACAATAAAGTCACCTAAGTACACTACCACACATTTGTTAATTAGTCCTCAAAATTCCAGATGCATGGCTCTTTGGAAGGTGATCCATGTGTTAATTATCCCAAAAGGCATGCGTTTATAAGAGAATGTTCCCCATTTCATTCGGAAGGTTGTTTTTAGTCTATCCTCTTCTGATACCAACACTTGGTTATATCCAAAGATCCTGTCCAGAAGTGAGAAGGTCTTTGCTCTTGATACGGTCTGCAGGAGTTATTCCATAGGAGGGACATGGTAGTTTTCCTTTGCGGAAGCCCTATTTAAATTTCCGAAGTCTACTCATAGGAAAATTTTCCATGACTTTTTCTTAACAGGAACTCGATTGACTACCCATCCATAATAGCTTACCTAGAAAATTATTTTTGAATCTAAAAATTTCTTGAGTTCTTTCTACATCAAGGGTTCAAGAGATAGGTGAAAATTTTGCAAATTTTGTTGGAAGGGCTTAACTTCGGGTCTTAACAGGATAGTGTGCTAAATGATCTTGGTGTCACATGTTTTCAACTCCTGATAATACCATGCACACACATCCTGATACTCTTTGAACAATTTTAGGTAAGTCTTCTTCTCTCCAGGAGACAATGATCTTCCAAGGTTGATGTTTCGGGGGTTGTCAACGATCCCCAAATTTATGACCTCATAAGAGGGACAAGAACTACCGATCATAACATTTTTTGGTTTCTTGAATTTTTCTCGCAAATCGAACAGGTTCTCAAGATTAACCACTCCTCGGGGCATAGTGGGGAGTTTGGGTTGATCCAGGTCGTTACTTCATGTTGAATTAAGGTCTCGATTTGAATTTTCTGTCATATTTTTTGAAAAACCTCATCATCAATAACCAAGTCTCTAAAATTTTCTTCATTAGTCAAAAAAGATATAATATATTCATCTCCTTCAAATACCCTCCAGTTAGTGATGTTGTCTGGAACCGAAGTCTTGTATAGTAATTCTATGGCGAATATAGAGGTTTCATAATCCTCTAAGGGGGAAAACCTTGAGGTGACTGTGGCCAATGAGTCGACTAATGTATTTTGGGATCAAGGTATGGTGGTGATGTTGAATGCTTGGAATTTTTCTATGAGCCTACGAACCTCCAGCTGTTAATTTTTCTAATGGGGGGAATGACAATGGATCGTATTTATTACCTGTCTAACAATGATTTCTGAATCATTGATAACAATCAGTTCCTTGATGCCCAAATCGATATCCTTTTTAAGTCCTTGGACTAGTGCTTCATATTCAACAATGTTGTTAGTGCACTCAAACTCCAATATACAGGATAAAAAACTGCGCTTTCTTGCTGGATCAATGAAAATGCATCTTGTTCCAACCCCTTCCTGAGACTTAGATCCATAAAAAAATAGAATCCAGATCTTAGAGATGAAGTTTGGAAACCTTTTGTCCCAATCTATTTTCAGGGTCTGGCCTTCATTCTATTGGGATTGGGCATGGAAACTCTGTTTAGGTTTTCTGCATGGCTCAATTAGTTTAGAGTCTTCATGAAGTGATAATTTTGATTTATGCGAGAATAGTACTTCAGACGAACGAGGCAAGAAATTACCAAAATATGAATCACACAAGTAATTACATAAGACTAGGAATTCACTAGGAGCTTCCAAGTCTGTGACATTATGTTTCAAATATTTCTCTCGTTTGATCCTGATCATGTTAGGGTTCCCCTTCAAAGGAAACCATAAGTGGGACCAATCCATACTAAAATATCCATGCAATTTATCAAACCAGTTTTTACTCAACAAAATCCCATAGGCCTCCAAAATATCTATGATTATGATATCCATGACCTGATGAATTTTGGGTTTGAGGCAATTCGAATCATAACATCCTTTAATTCCCGAATCACCTTGACCTCATTTGTATCTAATTGAATAATATGTGTGTCAGTTTTGGTAGGGGTAGCATTTAGTTTCTTGCATATTTATAAAGGAATAACATTTGAGGAAGTGCTCGAGTCAACCAAACAATTGTGCAAGTTTATATTATAAACTTCAATTGTTAACAAGAAAGGTGGGACAAATGTCCAAGGTTTCTTATCGATCACTGTTTCTTTCACATAAGGTTTCCAAATATTCCCCGAACTTCATTTATCTTCACTAGTATTTGGGATTGGGTTTAACGTGAGTGTGCTATCCTCATCTAGGGCTTGTAACAATACATCCTTTTGTTGACGAATCCTACACAAATACAACACAAAAATATCAACCTTTAACTTCTTCAGGTCTTCTACCACGTTATAGTCTAAACTTTTTATTTCATGAGCCAAGAAATTTGGTCCAGAATGGAGTGGTGGGGTCTATTGAGTTGAGGAAGAGGGTTTTATAAATTTCTTAGGAGCTTGCGCAATGACAAACATATTTTGTATGACAGGGGCCTTGCTCCTAGTTTTGGCCGTCAATACTTTTGGGAATTCCTTGTCTTCTGTGAGAGTGTCAAAAGATGAGGTATGACTGACATCCCATAGAACCATAGATGTTTTTTCAGGAGGTTCTCTTTCCTCATTTTCTGTGGTTATCAGAGTATAATCATTGGGTTGTTTGGTTACAACACAACCATCCAAGAACTTATTTGCCAACAGATTCATGGCATTTACCCATTGAGGACAATCCTTTTCTGAATGATGTTATTGATGGTAGTTGCAGTATGAATATGAGGCGACCAATCCCAAGTCAATGTTCAATTTAGCAGGAGGAGTTTCTAAAACCTTAAACAATGGGTTTTTCCTGAAGAAGAGTTTGTAAGGCCTAGGGTTTGATGTTCCTTCCCCTGTGTTTATTTTAATGTCTACAATTGTTTTGGACAACTTCTTAACCATCCTTTGTAATCTCTCCATATATGTATTGTCTTTTTCAATGTGTTGTTAAGCTTCTTTACAAGGAGGCCTTGTCAACATAAGTCCCCGTCTGGGTGTCTGTGATTTTTATTTCTTTAATAAAGAGATTTGGCTATCTTTGCATCCTTTCATTTAAAATTCAATATTTTGGCCTCCTCAAAGTTTTCAGCCAGAGTTGGTTTAGCGTCCCTCTTTACGAACATGGAAATATATGTCGGTAATGCATTAGCGTACACTTCAATTTGTAGTTCTTGAGTGGGCTTGACATCTGTTCGAAACTTGTTGAGGATAGTTGTGAAATGTTGGTTGAATTCCTTGACTTTCTCCTTGGGGTTCATGGTGCCGAAAAAAATTTGGGCCATTAGGGCCCCGATAGTCATTTCTTCGACAAATTTATCAAGGAAATATTTCTAGAAATTCATCCAACTGTTAATAGAACCAACTGGGAGATTGAAATACCATGTTGAAGATGAGTTCTCAAATGTGTAGGGGAACAACCTACATACTACGTCTTCATGTTGGAAATTCATTAATCTGATTATTAGTATGAATTTTTTGATATGATCTTCGGGTAGCCCGGGGGTTTCAGGGTCAAATTTTGGAAGAAGCTTTTCTGGGTGCCTAGGAAAATAATGTAACCTGCTTGGTAAGGCTAGGGAATGCCTGGCCAGCCATGGCTAGTTGTTTATCGTCTGATCATTAACTTTTGGGACTTCCTTGTTGTTGTATCCCATGTTATCAGACTCAATGTCCGAGTTTTTTGAATTGTAACTTTCTCCTCTAGACTCCAAATCCTCTATGTTGGAGTAAGTACTTGCAGGTGGGGTTATAAGAGGAGTTTCAGGAATGAGACTAAGGGGTTTGTCAATTTCAGTAAGGGATAAATCTAATAGATCTTCAACCGTATGAACAAAATTATGGTTGGGAGTGTCATCCACCGGTCTAGCAGTTTCTACGGGGAAGAAACAAAGCCAATGGTAATGCTCCGATTTGTCGAGTGTAATCCCTAGTAATCATTCTAAATGCATTGACTTCATCATGGGGGATTGCGTAGGGTATTTCTAGGTGAAGGTGTGGACCGTCTTCCACTTGTGGTGACTCACTTGTGGTTGGGGTACCTTCAGTATCAGGTCTATCCTTGATAGGAATAGTCATGCATGTGGGCTATTTTGAATCTATAGTATATTTGATATAAGTTTATGTTCAAATAACTATTGTGACTAGCCATGCAGTCGTCATGCCCTCTTTCTAGCACCAATTTTTTTGAGGGGTTAGAATTCCCTTTGACTCAACAATAGGAATTGTACCCGCCAATTAGACTCTTCGACGTTTAATAGTAGTACAATTCTCCAGATGAATGATCTGACAAGTTTCGATAGGATTTAATAGTGATATATATGTACCTTCCAAATATCCTCCTAATAAGGTAGTTCTGTTTTGAGTTCTTTTACCATATTTTTATAATGTATTGAAAGACAAGTAATAATAACAAAAAAAATATTTATTTGGGAGAAGACCGAGCCTTGGGATAACCTTTGTGCCTCGGTATGCAAACAACAACTATGTCAAGTTCATATTAGCATTAATACCATCAATTTTCCAGACCATTAGATATCATTTGAGAGAAAGTTTGAAAAAGAGTACGCTTGCAATATAAAAGAGGCTAGAAAACAATTTCACCACACCTTGCCACACATGACATGTTAAATATTATCGATTTACTTTCATCAGTTTTAAATAAATAACTGTAAAGCATTCTATGATAAATTAAGAAATAATCATAACAAATCTTACTCAAGACATCAACAAATATCGAGTTGAGAATGGAAACAATCCACACGTTCAATCACCTTCATGCTTAGATGAAAAAAACACTTTTGGTTCTACGCAGAACTTCTGAATTCAATAATCTTTGTCTGAGAAATAGTTCTCTTACAAAATAAAATATTGTTTTCTAAGCAAAAACAATCACCCCTAATACATGGTCAATGTCTTTATTTATAAAAGTGTTTTTTTCTAAAAATAACTATTACGTTGCGTCTTATCAAGTAAACAAAAGCAAAATCGACTTAATCCACATGTCCTTCTCCTTTTATCTCTAGTTGTCTTGATGTTCTACAATAGTTGATTATTCCTCTCATATTCTGACCACTGGAAAAATAGCTCTTCACACGTGTTGGCATAAAGAAACCTGTGTTGGTCCATTGGTGCACTAAGGATATATTTCATATCCACCACACATTTCTTGTATTTATCCATCTTGGCACTTAACCGTTGCAAAACTGTCGATGCTCTGATCAGGGGCTTCGTGAACTTCTTCATCTGTCTTGTGACAAGGGTCGAAATTTGTGAGATTTTTTCTTCACACGCCTGGTCTTATTCAGTGTATGGTTCCCTAATATTTGTTGTGTTGTACCAGCCAATAGTCCTGTTTAAGATTTTCTTGTCTTCCCTCTACCAAGAAGCTAATAATTGGTTGGTATTATGTCGTTCATAGAACTTAACCTCAAAATCAATATTTAGTCTTTCTTCCAAGTCTCTGAGTTTGTAATACTTTTGTACCACTACTAGAAGGAATACACGAACACATTCCCCTTCCACATTATTTATTACACATTTCTCAGTGTATGTATGGTTAATTATCCATCCTACGGTATCTATGCAAGGTCGACCGTCTAATATTTGGAAAAACTTGGTCATCTAGTTCCCTGACCCCTGGGACACTGTGAGGCGTAAAGTTTGGAAAATATTCATGATGAATTTTGTTATAGAGATCACCTCAAGTTTGAAGGAGTACCTTAGATGTGGTGCTTGCCTTTGTATCTCCGAAAGCTAGTGTTTGAACGAACTACTTCTTGGTAGATATTCAAATCACAGGTTCTACTTTTAGTGAAAATTCAAACTCTCTTGTTATCGATGGACTCGATCCTTCACTAGATTCCAACTCTTTCCCTTTGGGTTTCCTCGGTGAACATATGGTTACTGAGATTTTGTTGACGCTTGAATTCATTAGGGCCGAAATGAAAACCTCATGAGGACATTAGTCCGCCTTCGTTTTTAGAGAGGTGGTTCTCCTCTTTGGATAAAAGATATATCTTTGAATATCTTGGATTAGGGGGAGTGCTAGCAAACAAACCCCAAATATTTAGTGCTTGGATTTATATGAAAATGGTTCTTCAATAACACAATATGATATTTATGTGCAACAAAAGTCTTTTAATCAGAAAAGATTGAAGGAGGGATTCAACATCAGAAATAAATTGTGATCAAAATCACACACAATCTTCTGAATAATATATAAATACATCCATATATTCTTCATAGGAGAGAATGATTTGATCATCTCAAAGAATTTTAATAGATTACTGCAATCAATATCAAAAGAGAATTTGATAGGTCAACCAAAAATACCTCATACTTAAAACTCAAAGTTACAAGATACATTCAAGATCAACCCCGAAGCAATTCTTTGTGGAGTTTTATTCATGAAAGATGTTCTTCATTACAAAATATTTGAAATCCATATATGTGGCTTGAAATAATCCATGATCATATAATAAAATATCTTAGAAGAATATAAGAATAACACTCAACAAATCATCCTTGTGCCCAACTCTGATATTCAAGCATAAAGCTATGAGAAGTGGTGTAGAAGAATATATAAAAGAAAAATGGAGAAGATGGAGATTTATTTCTTTTGATCAGAATATTGATTGTGTATCCATGGCTGTACCTTCTTCTTTCTATGATCTTCTGCCCTACCCCTCTGACAATACTGATTATTGGACCCTTTGATGAATCCTCTCTTCTCTTTTTAAGAAGATATTTTCTAACTACTTGAGTAGTTAGGGTTTCTCCCTTCTATAAATTCCGGTAAAAGTTTCTTCTTGAAACATTTCCTTTAATTAATGCCTCATTAATTACTCAATAATGAATTCACATCATTAATACAAGTATATTGAAAGTGGGTCCCTCTCCTTTTTTAATAAACATTTTAATTAAACTTTTATTTTTTGAAATTTAATTAATTTACCTTTTAAAAGAGGATGGCCGTGTTTTAATTCTCTAGGAATGATAATAAATTTTTTAGCCATGGAATTCATTTCAGATGTCGATCAAGTTTTATTGGTAAATTTGGACCCTTGATTTAATTTCGTCCTCCTTTGTTGAATTTCGACTTTTCTTCATTATTCTTATCCCACATGTACGAGAATAAAGGAGTCTTAGTGGTATATAATGTTAAGTGTAACATACCCTTGAAAATAAATAAATGACAAAGGATACTATGGATCTTAGAGGATTCAACCCTTGGAAAATTGTCGAATATAATAATAATTTTGTGCAATATACCAGATATAAAAGTATGCAGAACATAAATGAAATGCTAGAAATGGCAGAATAACAGTAATATAACCAACATAATCTCCACAATAACACATAAATGATATAAGAACAACAACATAAATATCACTTTGATTCAGAAAGCAATGTTCACAGGCCTTTTCGAGGGGGCAACCTCCAGTCGAGCAACGCTCTGTTACAATAATATTCAAGCTAGGGTTTTCATACCCTCGACCCTTATTTATACTAAATATGTCGATCAAGAGAAGCATCTAGAGGAAGATCCTTCTAGAAGCGGAAGCTTCTATTAGGTCTTCTTACATCCGCTTTATTCTATTTTATTGAAAGGCCTTATTAATATTGACCTTTTTTACATCCGAATATATTGATATACCTATGTGCGGGTTAGGAGCCTAACATGTCTGCCCCTTTAAAACCAACCTTGTCCTCAAGGCTTGAGATGTGGAAACTGCTACAGAATGGTAGCTGGTTCCCAAGTGGCATCTGTCGGAGTTGTATATTTCCACTGGACTAGCACTTCCTTGATGGTTCTCTGATGCAGACGATGCTCACGCTGGTCCAAAACTGCTTCTGGCTGTAGCCAAATGGATCCTTCTTCAGCTAACTCTGGAAGGTTGGTTTGAATTTTGCACCTAGTTCCAATCACCTTCTTTAAGCAGGAAACATGAAAAACAGGATGTAGCTTTGACTGACTGGGTAGAGCTAACTGATAGGCGACTTGCCCCACACGCTTGAAAACTGTATAAGAACCATAAAATTTGGGCGCTAGCTTCTAACAATGCTCGACCTTGAGGGAAGTTTGCTTGTATGGTTGCAGTCGCAGGAACACCTGATCCCCTTCTGCAAATTGACGTTCAGAGTGACCTTGATATGCTTGTTGCTTCATGTGATTTTGTGCCATGACCAAGTTCTCTTTAAGAGTATGAAGAATATCCTCTCGAACTGTAAGTGTTTGGTCAACCTCCTGGACCTTCGAGGTACTCGGTAAGTATGAGAGAACTGAAGGTGGATTCTGTCCATATACCGCTTCAAAAGGAGTCATGCGTGTAGCTGTATGGTAGGAAGTGTTGTACCACCATTCAACTAGGGGTAACTGTTGAGCCCACTGATGTTGCTTCTCAGAGGAAAAACACCTCAGATATGTTTCCAAACACTTGTTGACAACTTCTGTTTGACCATCAGTCTGAGGATGATAAGCTGTGCTGAGATGCAATTGGGTGCCTTGTAGCTTAAACAGTTCTTTCCAAAAATTGCTTGTGAAAGTTGGGTCACGATCAGAAATAATAGAGTGCGGCATGCCATGAAGCTTGAAGACCTGGTCCATGAAAATTTGAGCCACCTCGGATGCAGTAAATGGGTGTTGAAGAGCGAAAAAATGAGCATATTTGGAAAGGCGATCCACAACCACCATTATCACTGATTTATTCCACGATTCGGGTAAGCCGATAATAAAGTCCATAGAGATATCCTTCCAAATAGTAGGTGGAATCGGAAGCGGTTGTAGTGTGCCCAGATATTTGACTGTTTCTCACTTGTGGCGTTGACACACCTCACATTCAACAACAAAATTACAGATGTCCTATTTCATACCATCCCAGAAAAAGGAACGTTTGACCCTATCATAGGTTTTGGTGAACCCTAAGTGCCCCACTGTGGGTGTAGCATGAAGCTCAGAAAGTACCGTGGATTTAAGCTTTGATTGTTTACTTAAATACAAACGAACTTTGTATCGAAGCTCATCCTAGAGCCAAGAGTACCCTGGGGGAGCCGGAGCATTGGTCTGCAATTGCTGGATCATATGTGAACTTTTGGGATCTTGTAGCCATTCCTGGTGCATAGCTTGGAGCCAATCGGGTACAATGAAGGAAAGAGAAAAATGGATCCTTTTTCTTCATATTTTCGAGACAGTGCATCCACCACTACATTGTCTTTTCCATTCTTGTAAATGATCTCATAATCATATCCAAAGATCTTAGTCACCCATTTTTGTTGCTCAGGGGAGGAAATGCGTTGTTCCAGAAAGTACTTGAGGCTTTGATGGTCGGTCTTAATTTGGAAGCGTTGCCCCAAGAGATAAGGATGCCACAGATCAACGACATGCAGAATAGCCAACATTTCCTTTTCATAAATAGGTTTGCCCAGATTCCTTTCAGACAATTGCTTGCTGGTGAAGGCCAAAGGTCGACCCTCTTGCATAAGGACAACACCGATTCCTTTCCCTGATGCATCACATTTCAACACAAAGTTCTTTGTGAAATCAGGAAGGGCCAGAACCAGAGTGGTGCACATGGCCGTCTTCAAGGTTTGAAAAGATTGAGCAACGTCTGGAGTCCAAGAGAAAGAGTTCTTTTTTAGGAGACCAGTGTGAGGTGTTGTAATCTTTCCGTAGTTCTTAACAAACTTGCGATAATACCCTGTTAAGCCTAGAAATCCATGCAAGATTTTGAGAGTCTTTGGGTGCGGCCAGTCTCGCATAGCTTCAATCTTTTTCGGATCCACCCTGACGCCATCCTTGCCAACCAGATGACCTAAGTATTCTACTTCTGAGGCACCAAAAGCACATTTAGACTGTTTCAGGAAACGTTGGTGCTGAGAGAGTAGATGGAGAACTTGATCCACATGAGTAAAATGGTCTATCAAGGTTTTGCTATAGATGAGGATATCATCAAAGAAAACTAAGACAAAATGACAGAGAAAGGGACGAAAGACATGGCTCATGAGGCTTTGGAAGGTGGAGGGGGCATTGCACAAGCCAAAGGGCATGAACAAAAACTCATAGTGGCCCTCATGATTTTGAAAGGCCATCTTGGGAATGTCTACCTCTTTCATACGTATCTGGTGATAGTGTAATGTCCCCACTTTGGGACATCATCACAGTGCAGAGATTTATGATGACCATAGTAGCCAGATGGATGTTATAGTGAGTACAAGGGTATTTGAGAGGCATTGTGGGGTCCATCTTGCATTGATCATCATATTCAATCATTATGAGCCATTCCGCATAGGTTGGCTTTGGTTTCGTTGCATTCCGACGATTTCCATGATTTTGACTATTTTGAGCTATAAGTTAATTGAAATCACTGAAGAGGTCATTTTGGGCACATTACTTGGAGGAACCTCTCAGTGTAATAGCTCATTGGAATCGGGAGGAGAAACACTACAGGATGGGATGGCTAGAAGTGACTTTCAGTGGCCAAGGAAGCCACAAGGAGAGATAAGGAGCTTTTCAGAGGTAAAAAGAATAATTAATTAATTAAAGTGATTTAATTAATTAATTAAATATTAATAAAATGAAAGTCACTTTGGAGGAACAAGGTGAGCCAAAAAGTATAAAAGAAAGGCAAGGGCCTCTACTCATGATTCATGTATGTATGATCTTATTTTGATATCTGGCTTTAGCTAGTGAGCCCATCTCTTGGGGGTTTTGAGGGTTTTGACATAAAAAACCCTAGAGGACGATTCAGTGGTGAAAGATTCCACCTATCTTGTCCCAAGCTTGGTCTCGGAGATGCAATAATCTCCCACACCATTCTAGTCTTTTCTACATCAGTGCATGAGGTTCTACATAGCCATAGGCACATGAAGAGGAGGAGGGCGCACCATTGGGGGTTTCCAGCAAGGGGGGCGTACCATCCTTGGAGAGAGATTCACTGTAGGATATTGGCAGGGCCGTTGAGGATTCTATCACTTGGGTATTCATTGCAAGGCCTTGGACAACAGATCTAGTGCTTTCTGAGATAGTTTTATGGCTCAGATTATTTCTTGAGTAGTGGGGTGAATTGAAGAGAAGGGGGGCATTTTTGAGATTCAGATCTAGTCCGTTTGGAGGGGTTACACTTCATATCTGACTCTGAGACTTCACCTAGTGACTTGCAGTGTCCTGATCTATATTTCTGGAGAGTTTCAGAGCATTTGGATGCCTCCTTCAGCAGGGCCAAATTATCTAGGGCTTCAGTCATCTAGTGGGGCGCAACATTCAGTGGGGGATTTCAGATCTACAGAGATTGAGAGGGATCTTAGAGATTGAGGAACCTGGGTTGTTCTTCCCATCACCCGATCTATTAGTTAGCATATTTTGTAGGGTGATTGGACACTTTTGGCAGCAGGGCCGAGTTATTGAGGGTTTCAGCCTTCTATTGGAGCGTGGCATTCTTCAGCTGGAGAGTTTGGCATTCAAATCTGCTTGTATTGATATTCATTTCTTATTCAGCCTTTGGAAGCATCTTTGTATTAGTGAGATCATTTTGTAGCAGCTCTTATCTATTGTCTATCTTCTTGGCCATCTGTTGAGCATTCCAGATCAACATATTCATTGTAGCAGGTTTCTCTCTTTTATGAATAAAGAAGAATTGAGATGTTTTGGCTTGTCTATCTTATTGCATATGGTTGATATATGTTCCATGGTTATCTCTTTCTATTATTTGCTGCATACACACATACAAACACATCTAAAAAGTAGATCAACAAAGTGTTTGACGAAATACCTCACTAAAAAAAAAACGTTTTAAAAAGACACCAAAACAATGATGATCCTTGCATAATGGTTTGGGATCATTACAATGGTATCCGAGCTTAGATTCCTGCCATCCAGTGGGAATTATCACATGTATGCATAGCCATAGAGGGGTCTTCCATAAGAAGAGATGAATATTAGGGATTTTTCAAGAGAGACTGTATGTCGTAGATGGGAATATTTCTACGACCTTAGTGAGGAAACTAGGGCTCAAGTAACATTCCAACAGTATTTATCCATGAAAAATCTTGGGTGGAGCACAAATGAGATTACATTCTGGGTCAATAAGGCAATGGAATACATGGCATGGGAGGAAGCACGAAGAAACCCCACACCCATTAGGAGCACGCAACTTTGCTACAGTTGTAAGGTGCCTTGGGAACCAAATCATAGGTGTAGGGGCAAGGGTAAGAAGAAAATCATTGAGGTACACTATGATCGTGATGATGAGGATTCAGAGTAGTCGGATGATGACAGTGACTCTGGCACAGAGGCTAGTGATGCTTGCACGCTTGAGGAGGATGATGACCCTTGTGTAGTGGATAGGCAACTGGATGGACATGATGATAGCCCCAGTGTCTCAGCAGACACGTCACATACCCTTGATGACCTTACGCCTCAGCAGAGTAGTGACACTAGTGGGGAGTCACACGTGTTAGCACTTAGAGATGATGAGTTTCCTTTGATGGTCGTGACGCATCTGTCGTCTTTTCAGACATCCATGATAGGCACGTCACAGGAGGATATCAGTAGCATGTCAGATATGATGGAGGAGCCTTGTGCGAGGGATGCACACCATGGATGCATGGATCCATGAATCCAGGAGTAGACATAAGACGTGCAGGTAGTTGATCCTACACTTACGGGTCAGCATGATGAGATTGAGTCACATATTTTGGAGGCTTCATTAGTTGAGCAGATTGTGGATGCTGACAGGTTGATGGAGAACGTACTTCTAGGATCATATTGCATTGATGAGGATGCACTCTTTAGTATTTAGGATGACCATAGCATGTGTCTAGACACAACTATATGGGATATAGGCACAGAGGATGGTAGCAGGATGAGTGCACATGATGATATGGCTGCTCATATAGGATACAGTGTGATTCAAAGGGAGATAACATCTAGTGATGGGATGCAGTGGCATACTGGAGTACCCAGCAGCACAGTAGACAATGGATAGATCATCACATCATCTTATGCAGAGGGTGTTTTTGGGGATTCTAGAGTTGGCACTAGAAGGACTGACACTAGCAGTGAGGGGTTTGAGATGGCACCTCAGTATGACCATGATCATGAGTCACACCACTTAGCAGCACAATTGGGAGTTAGTGAGGCTATGATCAGGGAAACCACTAGATGTATTGATGACATGCATGCAATGATGACAGATCACTGTTGGAGAGCATTAGTGGCACAGGGTAGCTTAGATGGAGGATTTTCCATGGATGATTTTCACACTCTCCAGGAGAGAGTATCTATGATGAGGATTGACTACCAACAGTTTTTGACAGACAAGGATTATGTACTAAGGGTTGGTGAGGTGTATCATGAGGCTTTGAGGGAGCAGGAGTTGTAGATGGACCGACTCACTCAGGAATTGGAGAGCACTCGAGGATTCTTGAGAGGCACACAGACAACCCTTCAAGAATCAGAGTCTAGGACACATGAGTCTCTTGAGGAGATCCATCAGATATCCACTTCATCTGTCTTAGTGGACACTTAGATGTATCAATCAGTCACGTTGATAGAGGATGTTGATGATCTAGTAGAAAAACACCAGTTGATGGAGGACACTTCCTTTTGTGATCCGAGAACGGTTGACCTCCATGTAGGGGTTGATCCAACAGTATGCCTAGGATCTATGATGCAACATGAGTCTACGGGATATGACATGAGTATGCTGTAGCATACAGTGTTGAGTGATAGCTCAAAGGTACATGCTGAGACGCATGATGGGACTCAAAGGGGTATAGTGCCTTGCAGGGAGGAGACATACCTAGGGGACCATGCAGATGTCACTCTTTTGCAGCAACACCTAGTTATGAGAGATCACCTTCACCATATTAGTAGTTGCATGGGAGATGACAGTTGGAGGTTGGTTGAGTAGCAGTCGAAGGAGTTACTTTTGGTTGTACTGGTGGTGACCACGGGGGGGTATTTATCATGGATACCGATGGACGAGATTCTAGTAGAATCCTTGGGATTGACCAAATCATGTGACGCCTCCCAGTCCTATAGTCAGCTACAGATATGTCTGTTATCCTTTTCCGACACATTTATTATTGACAACAACATGAGGAGGATAACCGATGAGCATAGAGGGTTTCTGACAGTGATTAGCTTCACACAGGAGAAGTTAGAGGAGATTGGAAGTGAGAAACTCCCAAGCTTGCCATGGGACCCATGAGTCCGTTTTGTTAGCACGATGCTCATGTTGACCCAGGTTGCACTAGAGAGCCACACACTCCACCTTGGTTTGGTTTGGAGTGGGTCTGCAGTTACTTGTCCTATGGGGCGAGAATTTTCCGTCCACGTGATCATCATGATGGGGCATGGAGATGTTTGGATAGGTACTTCTTCTATGAATATACCTATACATATACAGTTTCTGGACAACAGGTCTGGTGGTCA
>ML796292.1:129832-150689 GCA_009831015.1 Picea engelmannii | reverse complement strand
AATGTATGTGAAAATAAGAACTACAGTTGCTAGGCAACTGTGTCCTTCACTCCAAGACGACTTCGCAAAGAATGAAACTTTTGCTCAGTGAAGGTCTTGGTGAAGATGTCTGCCGTTTGTTATGTTGAAGGAAACAAATGTAAGTTGATGATCCCCTTGTGTACTAAGTCCCAAATGTAGTGCATGTGGATATCGATGTGCTTCGTCCACTGCCTCTGAATTGGATCTCTGCAGAACTTCAGAGTGCTTTGGTTGTCACACCAGATGATGATCGGCCGATGAAACTGAATGGCCAACTCAGTGAGAAAATGTTGTAGCCACATAGCCTAAATGGTTATGTTAACTACCCCTCTGTACTTTGCCTCGACTGAATATAGAGCAATGGTAGCTTGCTTCTTGCTCGACCAACATATGGGCCTGGAACCAAGACTGAGTGAGTAACTAGATGTAGACTTGCGATCAATGCTATCGCCAACCTAGTTAGAATCAGTAAACCCGATGAAATCTAATGTAGAGTCTTCTGCATAATGAATCCCAAAGGTGATGGTTCCCTATACGTATCGAAGGATACACTTTGCAACCTTCCAATGTAGCTCACACGGCTCTTGCATGAACCTGGAAACTGCACGAACTGCATATGAGAGGTCTGGTCTAGAGTGTGTGAGATACAAAAATCTCCCCACTAGATGTCTGTACAATGTGATGTCAACCGGTGGAGTCTACCCACCATCCTCAAGTTTGACTCTTGATAGGAAAGGAGTTGGAGAAGACTTGCAGTTTGTCATGTGAAATCTCTCAAGGAGATCTCATGCATACTTGGCCTGAGAAAGCTTGATGCCTGATGCATCCTAACTGATCTCGAGTCCAAGGAAGAAGTGTAGCTGACCCATGTCCGACATCAAAAACCTGTCATGTAGAATCCTCTTGGCTGCAACAATCATTGAATTCAAGCAATCGATGATCAACAAATCATCAATGTACAAAAAAAATAATAGAAGTGAATCAACCATCCTGAGCATGTAGAAATTCATGTCTGATTTAAAACATACAAATTTCTGTGACAATAGGTATGAGTCCATCTTGGCATACCATGCCCTCGAAGCCTGCTTGAGGCCATAAAGGGACTTCTTCAGTCGACAGACCAAAGATGAGTCCTGCATAAATACCTATGGTTGCTCCATGTAGATCTCCTCAGAGAGATCACAGTGAAGAAATGCATTCTTTCTGTCCATTTGATGGACTTCCCATCCCTTGGTTGCTGCAATGGAAAGGGCCAATCCTATGGAATCCATAATTGCTACTGGAGCGAAGGTCTCATCATAGTCAATACCATGAACCTGCTAAAAGCCTTTGGCAACAAGCTTGTCTTTGTATCTGCTAATCTGTCCATCCGCTGTGCTCTTGGTCCTGTAGACCCATCTGCATCTGACAAGTTTCCTCCCAGAAGGAAGGGGAACCAAATCCCAAGTTTGGTTCTCGAGGAGGGAGTTGTACTCCTTTTGCATGGTGGATTCCCAAAAGGGATTTCCAGCAGCCTCGCCATAAGACTGTGGATATGAAGACTGAACCAAGAAAAGATGCCTGGAGGCAAATGGTTCAGTGGTAGTGAGTGCAACATGAGGCTCCTCAAAATATGATTGAGTCCTCCTAGTGTCAGATGGATCACCAATGAGATCCCATGCATCCTGAAGAGTAGTCTGTGCCGACTTAGGCCTCTGCTCTGGATCTGCAACTACATCTGGATGCTCTGACTCTGCATTTGACTGTACTAACTCTGAATATAAATCATCTAAGTCCTCTGAATAATAACTATCATCTGAGGAAGAGTCAGGATGTGCATGCTCATCATCTCAGACAGGTGGAAGAATGAAGGTGTTTGCATGCGGTTGCTGAGGTACATGCGAGACACTTTCCTCGAATTAGAAACTTTGCTCAATGATGAGCCGGTCCAAGGAAAGGTCAAGAAGTCTATATCTCTTCACACCATCAAGGTAGCCAACAAAAATGCACTTATTGCTCTGTGGATCAATTGGCTTCCTCTTTTTAGAGGGAATCCGGGCCCATGCATGTGAACTGAAAATGCGAAAGTGGGTCACTTCCAGTTTGAGGCCACTCCAAGCCTCGTAGGGGGTCTTATCGTTGACAGATATATGGGGAGATATGTTTTGGATGTATGTTGCAAAATTAAGTGCTTCGACCCATAGTCTTTGTGGTAGTGAATTTGCATGCAACATGCAAGATGCCATCTCCTTTAGAGATCTGTTTTTCCGCTCAACAACTCTGTTTTGCTGCGGAGTATAGGGAACTGTGTGCTGCAACTGAATCCCTGCCTCATGGAAAAGATTACGGATCTCATGATTTACATAATCTCCCCCATTATCAATTCAGAGGACTTTTATCTTCTTTCCGGACTGTGTCTCAACCAAGGATTTGAAATCTTTGAGGTGTTGAAGACCTCAAATTTTTTCCTGAGAAAGTAGATCCATGTAAAACGTGAGAAATCATCAAAACAAATGAGAACAAACCTCGCTTTGTTGATGGATGGATGTGGAAAATGATCCATAAGGTCACCATGGATCAGATCTAAAGGTGTGAAAGCTCGCTGAGACTTTCCTTTGTTGATTTCTCTTGAGGGTGTTTTCCGAGAACACATCCCTCACATACTACCTTGGAGAAATGGATGTGTAGTAGACCATCAACCAATCTGTGCTTGCTAAGCTGTTGCATTTATCTGAAATTCATATGTCCAAACCTTTCGTGCCATATCCTACTACTTTCATCAGCATGAGTAAGCAGTAAAGCAGAATCAGGTTCAATGAATTCAAAAGATGTATACAATTTAGACTGATGATTTACCTCACTGGTAGCAACCCTGGAGTTGGTTTGCATGTCGTAGATGTCCATAAAATTTTGTGTGAATATAAATTTATTTCTAGTGCCAAAATTCGTCATCTGATACACAGAGAGAAGGTTGACAGAAAGTTTGAGAATGTGCAACATATTCTCGAAGCTTCCGTTGGTGAGTTCAATCCTTCCTTTGTCGGTGACTTCAACAGAAGAGTTGTACCCCATTAGAACAGGAGGACCTTTGCATGCATTGAATGAAGAATAGACTGCTTCTGAGCTATCCATGTGATGTTATTCTCTTGAATCTACGATCCAATCATCGAGAGAGGAGTTGATTGCAATGAAAGCATGGCTAGAATTTACTTTCTTGGAATTCAGATCTTCTGGCTTCTTTTTCTTGGAAACCTCTGGGATGTGATCTCCAAGGTTGTTTTGCTGAAGTATTTGAGACATAATATCTATTTTATTTTTCATGCATGCGGATTCCAATTGGAATCCGTTGTGATAGTACGTGCATTTCTCCCCTTTTCCCCTTTGGATCCAGAGGCATCAGTGAAGGGTTTTGTGTACCCTTCCTTCTTTGAATGTGCATGATATTTCTGCTTATCTTTATCTTTATATTTCTGATATTTGTGGCTTCCATCATGGACAATGAGTGCATGCGCCCTTGGGCCTTTGATTGTGCCCATGTTGATGAGCTTGGTTTGCTCTTGTGTCAAGGATTCGATAAAGTCCTCAAGAGAATGCATCTTCCAATTGGATCCAGAGGTGAATCTGACAGAATGGAATGTGGATACAAATACAGAGAATTCAGGACCAAGCTTGGAGAGAATGGTGAGAACCATTTGTTTGTCTTCCTTAGATTTATCAACTCCGCAAGCTTTGAGTTGCGACAGTAAATCCTTGACTTTTGTAAAGAAAACTTGGATATTCTCGAATATTTTTGGATCCAATTGAGCCGCTCCACCTCCAACATGTGTCCCCTCATCTCATCCTATTTTCCAAAGAGCCCTTCTAAGGTGGTCCATGCTTCATTGGGAGTCTTACATGAAAATATATGAAAAAGGAGATTGGGAGAAATAAGACTGCAAATTGTTCCGAGTGCCTCATCCATCAGATTTAAGTATTTGGATTTTTCTATGGCTGATGTTAGTTTTGTATTTGTATTCAAGGTTAACCTATACAACCCTATGGTTCAAAGATGTATGTCTATTTTCTCCTTCCATGCAAAATAGTTGTAAGGTGTAAGAATGAATTCTTTTTAGAAATCCATCTTTCCAATATCTTCAATCTTTTGTACCTACAAACAATTTTGGTGTATATTTTGCTTAGTAGTCCATCGGCTCTAATACCATGTAAATGTGATGAAACTGCACAAAATATATCTAGATAAACAATAATACACACATTTGTAGAGAGAATTGGAGAAAGAATGAAAGAATTGTCATTAACCGTTATGAATAATGAATAATTTACACATGATATACTCTATATAACTCAATGAGTGTGCACTGGAGGAGAACCAATGCACCATAGTGGTGGTATAGAGCTATCTGGACACACACCAATAGTTACAGGAGTGAACTGCCACCTAGTCTAGTCTCTAACTACCGACCCTTTTGGAAACACCTGCGAAGTAGATGAAGTATCAACCGAGGTAGAGGCAGGGGGGTTGCAAGACTCAGGTGTCTACAACTAGGCTGGGACATAGATCTGTGATTATAATACTTAACAGAGAACTTAAACAACAATATGAATTAGTTTCTTGAATCTCATTCACATCGCAGATTAAACCCTTATTACAGATCAACGCAGTAACCATAAAGATCAAGTACTTCCATTCACTTAGTACATAGCATCAACTTGGATCTAGCATTCATTTATATTTAATATCATCAAGCACTAAGCAATGATATCAGATTCATTCATCGTACATTATAACAACAACACTAAGCATTAAAACATATAAAAAACATCGCACAAAGCACATCAAGCCGCATGATATACGTGGTTCACCCTAGTGTGGGGCTACGTCCACCAACTTCTTCTTATTCTTTATTATTCTTCAATATTCTTACATTCCTCCCCTGTGCACAAAGCCACAGAGCCAATCTTCGCATTGGACAGGTGATCTGCGCACAACGCACTAGATCCACCTTCCCATAATCAGGTCAAGGCACATAGCCAACTCCTTACTCGAACGGAGCCTTACTAACATATCATGCACACAACCAAACAACCAATCTCTTACATTGCTTGAAATAATATTCTACTTACAACATATGGTGCACATAACAAACAACTCTGCTTATTACATCACTTAGCTATTTTTTTATGCATTTTCAAAAAGGCTTAATCATGGGTAAACCCATGGGCCGACATCCCTTAACCCATTACATAAACCCTAAAACCCTTTTCTTGGTTCACAAGCCTGCAAAACAAGAAAGATCTCGTGATCTCAGCTTCGCCTGGGTGCTCCATCTTCGAGCAGCCTCTCGAAGTCCCAAAATGGTCAAACACGACCAATGTTTCCTCAAAACTTGGTCAAGGGCCAACAGGACCCCAACACTCACATGTGACTCGTCCTGAGTCACTCAAATCTGGGCAACGCTAGCTGCCTCGACTTGCTACTTTTCTAGAGCCTCCTGCTCGATGAAATCTTGAATCACTTGCTCTGTAACAGGACCTTGCAGGCGCTATTCCACTATCACAACTACTTGGTCTAGCTGCAAGCCTTGTCCTTCAATCTCTTCAAAAATCGTGCAGGCTTCATCCTACATCGGCTATAATCTTTGTGTAACCTCCATGACTTTTCTTTGGATGACAATAATCTATTTCCGGACTGCGCGCTGCTCTTGTGATCTCTTCATTTTCTCAATTGTAGTGAGTGGCTTCATCTGCGCTTGCATGGTGGATGCCTACTGCTGCACCTCCTGGAGATGTGCTTCCAGTTTCCTCAGCTCCATATATTCTGTGAGGCATTTGTAGGTCTGCACACTATGATTACTTAATTACTTACATTCTGATGTGAGTGCCCTGATCCTTCCAACTTCACTCCTAGCGACTTCCTCCCTCTAATGGCACACTTCTTACGGAGTGCTTGACATTGCTTGGAGTTCTAACTCTGTTACTCTCGCTTGAAGCTGCTGAATGGCCTCAACGAGCTTCCCCACTTGAATCTCGGCTGAATCTTCTTCCTTCTGTGCCAAGCCCGACACAGAGAGAAGTGCTTTAGTCATTGCCTCTTTGATCGTAGTCTACTCTACGAGTAGTTGGTCTTTTTATTTATATACCTTTGCATTGTCCTCCTCAAACATCTCCTGCATTTTATCTTTCTCCTTTTGCGCAACTCAAAGTTTCTCTAAGAACCATTTGTTGCTATAGGGGCATACCCAGGATTCAACACTCAACAACTCACCAACAAAACCCTAACTACTAGCCCTTTCGGGAACACCTACGAAGAAGATGAAGTCTCACCCGAGGTAAGGGCAAGGGGAGTTGAAGGATTAAGGTGTCTACAACCAGGCTGGGACACATATATGTGATTACAATACTTAACATAGCACTTAAACAACAATATGCATTAGTTTCTTGAATCTCATTCACATCGCAGATTAAACCCTTATTATAGATCAACGTAGTAACCATAAAGATCAAGTACTTCCATTCACTTAGCACATAACATCATCTTGGATCTAGCATTCATTTATATTTAATACCATCAAGCACTAAGCAATCACATCAGATGCATTCAACATACATTATAACAACAACACTAAGCATATAAACATATAAACAATATCACACAAAGCACATCAAAATCCAAACAAATGTTTTCAAAATCAAGAAAGGACCCTTTGTAACATGTTCAAATGCTTCAATTATTAAAATGACACTTACCATGAGACCATGCTTGTTACCTCATGATGCAAGACCTGTTGTCCTCTGTGGGCCAAGCTGGTGTGGTGGATGCTGCTGCTGCCGACCAGTGGTGATGTGTGGTAAGAGAAGGGACTTTGTCTACTAAAATGTCTCTCGACACTCCATGTTTGCAACCTGCGGGCCTTGAGACATCATCTCCTTAGTTACCCCTAGAAATGGGGGGGGGGGGTAATAAAACCTATCGAGTTACCAAATCTCTTAAAATTTCATGGTTCCATACATAGTTGCATAATCATATTCAAGTTTTTGTGACAAGTTGTCTTGTATAATATCCATAGTAGTTTATATACCACAAAAAATGACCATCAAAGCTGCCAATTACAAATTTCTATCCAAGTTCAAGAATTTAGTCAGGGGGGAGCTGAGGACAACCATGAATGAGATTTAAAGCCATAGAATTGGAATACCATTGTAGAAGATAATTTGAATCCATCATCACAAGAGAACCCATGAGAAATATACATCAAGCCTCAATCTTGTAGTCAATCAGAGGTTCTTCCAAATCATTTTGGAAGACCGACCTTGGCCAATTCTAGATATTTTTACAAGCTATAATGTATGAATTTATGTAGGTTTTCACTGTAAGGAATTAAACCTTGTTGTAAATCATATGTTGTATCCAGAGATAGGCTCTCAAAACCTCTATGTGAACTCCAAAGCTGGTGTAAATATCATCACCTCAGAACATTTGACCTATTGACCATTTGATTGTTCATACCATGGGTTCTTTCATTTGTCACGAAGCCTCCAAGGTTTACCAAAGACTGAAATGTACTATGTCGTCCATCAACAAGATATTGAGCATCAAACTCAATAATTTTATCATTGATACAACTTAAACCAACATTTTCAAGATCAAACACCATAATACCAATTGCAAATTCCCAATCGCTAAAACATGACTAAAATTGAAATCTTTATTCTTTAAATATTTTAAGGAAACATAAGAGGCTCTCGTGTAGAATCAACACATCTCTTTTCATTTCATTACTGTGATGAAATTACTCCCATCAAAACCCGGGGGATTTATTTGAATCATTGCAAGTCATTCATTTATTATTTGCTCCATCATTTTACTATACAAATTGAATTATTTTTACAAGGCCGCACGAAAATTTACAGAGGTAAAAGTGCTTCACAACAAGAGTGAACTAGATTGAATGCATTTCTATAAATACATTGGATAACGATATGGGAATGTTTATTTTATATATAGTGTCCTAAATTAATTAAATGCTACAAATCACACATGGAGATCCATCTAGTAAGGACTCTAAACAAACATATATTGACAAGCAGTAGAAATTAATTTGCAACCTAATGAATTTCACCTTTAGAGAATGGCATCAGACCTCCATCATTAGAGCCAATTCTAAACCATTTAAGCTTGTAGGTTAAAATTTGGGTTGTTGTTGCTGCCTGATGATGCTTTATCAACTCATCACTTCTCGTCTGTGAGGCGACCCACCATGTTTCAATCCTCTAGAGCACTAAAATGAGCAATTGGGTCAGGTACAAATGCTGGGTTATTTTGATAGAAGGTTACCCCACCATAGGATATTAGCCAAAAGAAAAATCCTTTGATATTACTCATTTTCCTTTTGGAGAGGGCGAGGGCCATTTAGTGGCAAACAAATTCAAGATGTTTGTGAACACCATCTTCTAAATCCCAATTTAAGTGTTAACCCAAGTTTAATAACTCAAACGCGGGACCCAAAATATTGTTAGCATCTCTAACAAAACAACAAACTTATTACACCCTAGAAGGAGATCATATCAGGTAACGTCAAACTGCAGAAACAACTATTCAAAGGAATACAAAGCGAGTCTTTGTTGAGAATCTAAACCATCACGCTGAATAATTTTTATAAAATGCATCCTTGAGATCCTCTTTTGAAAGAGGGTTACATTCCCAAATAGTTATAATTCAAACCTGTGCTGGAAATGAACCACTAGATGTTTTGAATGCAAATCGTTGTATTGACAATAATTCAGAAACTGATATATAAAATCCTTTATAAGGGAAGGCGATTCTTATTGCCAATAATAACAAAACTTTCAATGATATTTAGTACTAGAGTAGGAGAAAATTATAACTTCAACCAGGACCCTAAGACCAATTTCTGGGTTCCCAAAATCGTTGAACATTTTCAAAGGAGTTTAGCATGATAGAGTTATCTCTACTAATCACAATTAAATAAAGAACAATTAATAATAAAAGTATCCATTTTGAACTTCCACTTGTTTAAAAATAAGGATTGTCCACTGGTCTTTGCAATCTAAGAAAAATATGAAGCTATTGTCTCTTAAATATGAATTGTTACTGTAAGACTGCCATACCTCTTACATAACTGGTGAATCTTCAAATATTTGTTTGAAAATAGCTAATGTTTGTTAACATATGGCTGAGACATTTCCAACATAACATTACTTAGATTATTATTTAACTCAAATGCCAATCCATAATTTCTACAGACTCCAAAAATTGTCTGCCAACCTCCTTAACCAGATCAATGGAAAATGGGCAATAATTATTCTTCTGAGGGGAGACATATAAGCTTGGCCCAATATTTTCAAAAGAAAAACGATACACATGTGATTATTACAATCAAATTAGTCACGCATTTTCACACAACATATGCCATTTTTATCATAAATTTAACTCTCTGGACACTCTGCAGGGTTCAAACATTCGTCTCTAAAGGCTAACACAAAGATAGTTTCAGAATCAAATTTCTAAATAAAACATATGAAATTCATCTAAACTAAATTAAATAAAGTGTAATAAAGAGAATCTTACACATTGTTAACCAACAAGTAACCATTGGCAGAAACATGAATTTTATAAATCAGTGAACTAAAATTTTAGAGCTTCAATTTTACTCGCAAAGTAGAAGCACACAAAATTTCTCTCAGAATAGGAACACACAAATTTTACACATAGAACAAAGGTAAATTTTGATAGAATTGAAACACAACATTCAAACCAGAACATAGATTTTAAAAATTTTGAAGATAAATAACCAGTTGAGCGAGGGACTTCCACCCAACCGTAGGCAATCCATAGCGGATGCCACCCCCTAGCCGAGCTATGATACCACCAGGGCGAAGCATGGATAATTAACTTTGAAATTTGGACTCAAACCAATGTTTTATTCTATAGATTTCTTGATGACAGAGTAACACAGTCACATACATACGTGCCCCTCACAACATAAGGAGCATATTCTTCTTTGTTGTCCATTACGTCATAAAATACTCCTTTTGCTATTCAGAGTGTGCATAGAAGGTCCAGGCTGCTATCTCAAGTTGCAGCAGAGTTATCCATGGTTTCTTAGCTTTTTCTCGAGGCTACCAGCTTCCATTCATGGCTGGTTGGTCTATCATGGGCTTGGATATCTTCCTCCAATGTATAACCTCTCAAAACTCTCCTCCACCTCTTTTTCTAAGAGCTCTCCTCACCCCCATTAGAATTTCCCTCATGCATAATGGATAGAAAATTCAAAAACAACTTCTCTTCTTAGACCCAAGAATATAGGGGAGACAACTTGCTAAAATTTAGGAGTTGTGGCTTGGATTGAGGAATTTGTTTCCTCCACTCCTCTTAACTCATTTTTGTTTTGAAATTCAAAATTGAAATTGGGTGAGAATTCAAGATAACTCAAGGTAGATTATTTAGGCGTAAAATCCCCTTAGATCCCCTCACCTTTCCCCTCTTGTGGTATCATAGCCCCTATAGGCGATCAAGCTCAACCAACCTTGGTCATTTTTTATTAACTGTAGAAATAAAATACTTACAATATTCATGAGAGTAAAACTGAGATATTGCATCCCCTCCCCCTTGGAATAACACTATCCTCAGTGTTCTGTTATTGTAACAATGTTTATATCTTCATTCTTAAGTTGTACTTGCATTGTCATTCTTTTCATTGTCTTGGTACATCTCTAAACTTTATCATTCTAGCATATGCCTACATTATCCATCAATGTAAGTATGCATAACATAGCCACTTCTAATCATTAAGTATTTCATGAACATGAATTCCAATATATCAATATTAAGTTTATACCTAAAGCATATATATTCATAAGACAAGACAAAGGTCAATACTTATCTGTATGAATATGTATCTGATCCATATGGCTGCCATGGATATAACCCAACTCATTGTTTTCTTAGACACACCCAATGCACTCATGATCCCAGGTAGCATGTTAATCATTGAAGCCTCCTCTTCTATGTAGTGACTGACCCTCCAAGCTCAGGCATCCCTTTATCTGTTACATAGTCCCTCGGTCGATCCATCATTTTCAAAGGCATCCTCACAACGGAAAAGTACCGAGGCTTATAGAGTCTTACAACCAAGGTGTCCCTTTGGCTATCTCTAACATATCATAGCACATCTCAATGGAAATAAAGGAATATCATGGGGTTCTAGTGTGTAGTGGCATTTTTTCCATGCTTTTTAGTTTTAGTAGCCATCATTTGTCCTTCCTAGACAGATCCACCATCTCACTCTCATCGCCTTATCCAAGACCATTCTACTTGCAACCTGAACTTTCAATCAACCAAAAAAATGTGAGTACTCATGCATATAATATTTTTACTGCAATATTTACAACAATTCATGGAGTGCTCTCAGAATACACTTCACACTAATAACTCAATCAATTTCAGCTATAATCTGTTATGACCCAAGGGGGGGCATATATATGGCTAAATGTATATGATATGACCCCAAGGGGGGGCATATATGGGCCTAAATGTACATGTAATGTGAAAATACATATGCAATAGGGCCGACCTAGTGATAAAGGGGCCTCATGTGCAAGTGTGAATAGCTATATATAAAAGATCATGTATTCATTATTGAGAGGTGAATTGTGAAGTATGAAAGGTATTTGGTTATTTGGAGGGAGTTACCCTATTCTTTAAGGAGTTATTGTGTAACTTATATATATTGGAGTTGTTCTCCACATTGACATTATGTACATGGCATGTACTTCTATTATTTTATGATATTCTAAGTATTTGGATCATAACATTTGGTATCAGAGCTCAAGGTCTTGGGCTTTCGCTGCTACATTTGAGACACCTTGGAATTTTCGCTATAACTTGTTTTCTACGACATTTCATAAGGAACCCCTTCGAGGATATTTAGTAGACGGAGCAAGGTACATGGGGTTAAAATTTCATCTCCTTAGGCCTTATACTTGCGGAGATATAGCCTGTGTAAGATAGGGTTATGGAATCATCCTGAATTTATTCATCGCATAATTTTTCCTATAACATTTTTTATGTAATGATTCAGACCCTTCAATATGGAGAATATTCATAGAAATTATCAAGGTATCTGTGATAAGAACTGCATCTTCTGGGTCATCCTAATTTTGTAGATACACCCTGTGGAAGAGAGGATATCTTACTAGTCCTATTGACTAGTCTCAAACATGTGTTCTGAGTAAAACAACCATAACTTATTCATAGAGGAGACAAATTGTGTGAGAAAAATTGTATAGAATATTGGACAGGGCATAGTATTTCTGATACAATTTTCAGAATTTTATATCAATTATTGTGCACGAGGCACGCTGTACAAGTTCTCTCTACCGGGAAGGAAAATAGCAAGGTGTGGGGAAACTATCATAACTTCCACTTGACACATCCGATTTTGGTCAGACCTGTGGCATTGTAGAGAACAAATTTCAGAGTATTACAAGTCGCAATTTTAGACTGAGAAGGGACAAAATTGCAGAGATACATCATAAGTAAGGTCAGTCAGGAGGTCAGACTCCAAATCAAGGTTTCAAAGGTATGTTCACTTAAAACTATCATAAATTTTGATTGGAATGCCCGATTGAGATGATTCAAAATCCATTGGAAAGATAATACATAGAAGAGAATATTGGAACAAGGATTACAACTATTTGATATCTTTATCCTTAATATATTGAGGTTGTGATTTCAGGGTTGGGATTAGACCTCAATTAAGAATCAATGGAAATACCTGAATTTACAAGAGATGAAGATAAATATGAAATCAATCCTATGGAATGGTTGAGGTTGGTAAAATAATATAATATGAATCCTTCGAAGAAAATAAATTATTTTTTTGATGAAGCTTGGAAGTGGTGGATGAGTCTTGATCAAAATACTAGATGGCACTGCATATGGGAAGAATTTGAAAAACTCTTCTCAGATAAATGGATTAGGGATACAAAAATGGAGGAATTGTATATAATTCAAGATGAATTAAAAGAAGCGAAGGAAGAGATTAAGAAGAAGGGTGAGGCGATATCTAAGATGCAATTCCTTAATGTATCACTTATTAAGGAGGTTAAGAACTTAAAGAAAGAAAATAATAGAAAATCAAAGTGGGAAAATGATGAGTCAAAGGAAGATTCGAAAAAGAAAGATGAAGATATATGTAGATTACAAAACCATAATAAAAAACTATTGGATGAGGTCAATAGATTGAAAGAAGAAAAGAAGAATTGTCAAAGTCAAGAAGAAAGAAGGACCTTGGATGAAGAATCTACCAAAAGACTGGAAGATGAAATTTGCGTGAAGGTTGATGAATCATTAAATACTGATAAGGTAAAATCAGAAATAAAAGACAGAATTAAAGAAGGACAACAAAATTTGTTAGATGGGATCACATTACAACTTCAAAAGGAGAAAGAAGAAAAGATTCAAGAAGGTCAACAAAAGATACTTGAAGAAGTTGAACTCCATCTAGAGGATGTACATGCCAAATATGATGGTATTATCTCGAAGGCTAGAGTAATCAGAGACCAAACAAAGATGATTGAAGATTCCATTGTCACTGAAAAGAAGATAGATGAAATGCATGTGTAGAGTGAAGGAAGGCTATCAAATGTGAAACTATATCGACACCCTCATTACCAAGAAAAATTTCAAGGAAGAGAAGAAGGACGAGATCAACATTATGAAGGAAGAAGATGAAATACTTGTCAATATTCATGGAACAAGGCATTACCAAACTACTCTTCAACAAGCTATTATCAGAGACCAACAATAACTACAAATTGGAGAAGCTTCAACAAAAATACATGGAATCAAAGGGAAGAAAATTATTCAACAACTAGACACCAAAGATTAATACCGAAAAGAATTGATTTTGGATGGATAGATCATCAACAATGGAATGAAGAAAGTAGGAACATAAGAAAATCATATTACTTGGTTTCATCACATGTGAAGCCTTTAAATGCAAAGCTTTGAGGACACATATTTTTGAATGAGGGTACTATGTTATGACCCAAGGGGGGCATATATATGCCTAAATGTACATGTAATGTGTAAATACATATGTAATAGGGCCGGCCTAGTGATAAAGGGGCCTCATGTGCAAGTGTGAATATCTATATAAAAGAGATCTTGTATTCATTATTGAGAGGTGAATTGTGAAGTATGAAAGGTATTTGGTTATTTGGGTTACCCTATTCTTTAAGGAGTTATTCTGTAGCTTATCTATATTGGAGTTGTGCTCCACGTTGACATTCTGTACATTGTGTGTACTTCCGTTATTTTATGATATTATGAATATTTGGATCATAACACAATCATATCAAATTAAATAAATCTAGCATTCCTGATATATGCATTTGTAATGTACCTCTTGTATTAGATAATCAAAATAGGGTTTTAAATTCAAACATCAACATAACCTTTAGATGAAGGAGGATATTTATTCTAAGTAGTCTTATAATTTATCAAACATACAAGACACTTATTCTTTGGTTAGAAATACCTAAAGTAAATATATATGGCCTAGTTAAATTCAGACACCCAATCTACCACGAGGAAAAAAATTATGAAGTGCATTATTTTACTCAAAATTCTCTTCCATTTCCATATCCACAATATAAGAAATAAAATAACCTGTCCAAAATATCCAGCAAGAAAATATAACTTGAGTTGGTATGATCAAACTTTTCAGTTTGTATGATATGATTACTCCATACCTGGCTCATAAAACATGTTAGGCTTTCCCCTAGTTCAAGAATATTTAGTTCAACAACGAGAAAGAGTAATATTCAAATTTCAAATATGCTTGAAGAAAATACTACACACACACACACACACACACACACACATATGAACTTGAGGAAATATTTTCTTCACACGACTCTCTTTCCTTTTTGCAACAATTGAAAGACCTTGTCCTATGGAAAACCCCTGCCAAAATCAAGAAAGAACATGCCAAAATCACCAATGGAAAACCAATCAATGAGATATCGATCATCATGCCCAAGTTTAAACAAGCCAACATACATAACTTTATATGTCCACCAATGTTATTTAACATAATTTCCTTCATGATAGGCTCTTGTTTGAGTTTATGAAGGTTTTGCCCCATTTTTTTTTCCTTTTCAACACAGAGATTTCAAGTGAACCAATTTGTTGCAAAACTTAGAAAATTTCGTAACTTTGACATCACGTTAGATTGTGAAGAGTATATATTTTAGACAACATAATATAGGAAAGATAAAAGTAGGAGAGAAAAACCATATTCAATCACATATATACATTATTATTCATCATCAATGTTCATTACACACATGATATTTTCATTACATGCATTGTTGCTAACTGACAAGAAACTGTGAAATTTTTAAACTACCTATGATGTGGACCTGCCTATGATTAATACATGGCATTCATACTAAACAATTTTCTATAATAACATCTACTTTCTTGTCTTTTTCAATTATTATTTGATGTAAACCAATAAAACTACATGAAGTACTATGACTTGTAAGAATCATCTTATAATCCCTTGAAAATCAAATGGCCATTGAATTACAGGATTCACCTCACAGGAGGCCCATACCATTCTAGATCTGCAAAGTGCTTGTATTGTAATAATACATAACATAAACCACATAAAGTACAACATCTTTAAAACCCAACTGAAAAACGTATTCCACTGCATATTCTCCTAGTTCTAGATCCATGATGCATGAGTTGCTTGATGCATATGTTTCATCAACCAAGGTTAAATTGAGTACCACAGTCATACACTAAAATGTTAAGAGAGATTAGTATATAGCACTCCATTTGACTATCCAACTCAATATATAATTTCACTCCATTTGAATATTCAAACAATAACTAATTTCTTTTCTTTGCTCCTGAATATTTAAGTTCTTTCATATCTTGTGTAGGTAAGATCCTTCAAATCATGTTTTCTCAATGCAGTGTTACCATTAAATATTTATCACCACACAATGTGATTCAAGAGAATCTTTGGTTATGGGCAATCTGCATGACCCAAAAACATTTCAATTATGTACAAGTTAATTTAGGATGAATAAGGATGGCTGCAATTCTACTCAACAACTCGTGTTGTTACTCCTTGTTATAATTGACAGTCCTGCAACTCGCTGCAACACCATGCTACATGATTGGTTCCTCAACTCGTTGCAACTCCACGCTACATGATTGGTTCCTCAACTCGTTGCAAATCCTATGTTGCGACTCCACGCTACAACATTGGTGTTGCAACTCCACCCTATAGTATTGGTGCTCCAACTCGCTGCAACTCCAAGCTACATGATTTGTGTTGAAATTCCTATGTTGTGACTCAACATGATGATTCCAAATATAGTCCATGTAGCTCATGAATATTAAGTGCCAAGTGGAAATCATTGGTGAAGGAAGAGGAAATGAAATTGAATTGGAAAATGTCTGGGCAACGAACAATCATGAATATTCATCTTCCCAACAGAAGGGGAACAAAATAAACTAACAGAAACAACATAAAAAGAAGGGGGAAGGAAAATTTTGAGGTTGATTCAAGATAGAAAAAATGGAAGGTTTCCCTCAGGTCGATTTGAAGTGATTGATACATCCACCAAGAATGAGATCGATAAGAGACAGTATAATATGCAGAAGAATAACACAATAAATCAGTTCTAGTCTGGTGAGAAAAAATGTATTTCTTGATTACACTGTAATAAGGGGCATTTTGAAATCAATAATAAAAGAAAGGATTCACAACATGTTTATGTTCTTGTGGTTGTAATTAAAATTCTTCTATTTAAGTCTTAACAAAAATAAATGAATTGTCTGTTGCGTGTTTGAATATGAGTTGTTTTGTGCATTCTGAGAGTAGAGCATAGTTTTGTAGGTGTTAGAATTGCTTTAGGTCTGTGAGATGCATCAAGTGGTATCAAAGAAGATTCATGTTCCTGAGTTGTGAGAGTATAGTTCCTGGAGGTAAGGCCTATGACTGTTGGTCCGAGTGAGGGCTGTAAGACAACTCGTAAGGATGCCACCACAAAGAGAAAGAGCAGCACAAGGAGGTGCGAGAGATAGGGAACTTGAAGAATTAAGAAGAATAATAGAAGAGTTGGAGAATAAAATAAATGGAGAAGCTAAGTTAGATTCTGAATCTGAAGAAGAGATTGAAGTCGAACAAAATGCTGAGGAAGGAGACCCAACATCACACTCGATATCCTTCTGGAGTAATAGAGGTAGCGCAAGGGTTGAAGTTACGTCCTATGACGGTAGTTTGAAGGCTGAAACTCTTATAGATTGGATAGGAGACCTCAAAATATACTTTGAGTATGAGAATTTTCAATATCCAAATCATGTTCATTTTGCCATTATGAAGTTGAAAGGAGATGCTACACTTTAGTAAAATCAAAGAGAAATTTTTACCTGTTGACTACCAGTAGAACTTGTGTAAACAAGTACATAATCTTAGGCAGAAAGAGACATTAGTGTATGAATATAAAGAATAATTATTCAAGTTGTCACTAAGGTCAGAGATGAAAGAACAAGAGTATCAGAGAGTGGAAAGATACGTAAATGTAATGAAGTACCAGATTGAGGATGAAATGTGTACACATTACTTTCGAAATGTAGACGAAGCCTACCAGGGTGCTTTGAAGGTGGAAAAAATATTAACAGAAGAATATGACAAAGTTATGGGGAAAAGGAACTAGAGGCAAAGGTAGAGCAAGTGCTACTAAAGACAATGAGAAGGAGGATGAGGTGAACAACAATAAACATGTAAGGGGAGGAAGAAGCGTTGCCATAGGCATAGTTTTTTTCCACGGTAAGTATGTAATTACATGTTATAATTGTGGAGTAGAGGGTCACAAAGCATCAAAATGTCTAGAGAGGCATAACAAAACAAGAAGAAATGAAGCTAGGACACAAGTCACCCAAGTAGATGAGGCAACAGTTTCCGGTGGAAATGTGGAAGTATTCTAGCAAGAAAAAGGATGAAACCTGATGTTGAGAAGAGTATTACTCAATCTCGAGACAAAGGAAGCAACAAAACCTTAACAAGGAAAGAGAGTGTTCAAGAATAAATGTAAAATTCGCAATAAGTGTTGTCATCTGGTCATATATGGCGAGAGTACAAAAAATTTGGTATCCATTGAAGTAATTGGGAAATTGAAGTCGTAAATCATTCCCCATCCCAATCCGTACTGAGTTTTATGGTTGAAAAAGGGACAATAGGTGATTGTGACTAAACAATGTTTATTGAGTTTCCATATTGGAAGTTTCAGTGAATAACTTTTATGCGACGTGATAGAGATGGATGCATGTCGTGTATTACTTGGGAGATCATGGATGTTTGATAGAAAGGTATTCCATGATTTAAGAGATAATTCATATGAATTTTTCAAGGATGGTCAACGTTATAAGTTGCTACCAATGTCAAAAAAGCATATGGACAGTAACAAAAACAAGGGGATGGACAATAGTAACAACAAAGTTATGAATGATAGTAACAACAAGAATATACATGGAAACAACAGTTGAATCATGTTATGTTATGCTAAGGAGTTTATAAGAGAGAAGAAATATAATGGTTGTTGTTTGGCTATAATGCCAAAAAGGATTTAGGAGACAGAGAAAAGGAATTTTATATCAGTTGTGATTCAACAATTGTTGAAATAATTTAAGGAAATTGTAGCAAATGATTTACCAGCAGGATTACCTCCATTGAGAAGCGTAGCACACTAGATCGACTTGATACCAAGGTCAAGTTTTCCAAATAAAGCACCTTACCAAATGACTCCAATAGAGAGTGGAGAGGTAAATAGATAAGTACATAAGTTACTTGACAGAGGGTTAATTTGAGAAAGCTTGAGTCCTTGTGTAGTACTAGTAGTTTTGACACCAAAAAAGAATGTTGAGTGGCAGATGTGTACAAATTCGCGGGCTATTAATAAAATTACCATTAAGTACAAGTTTCATTTACCAAGAATGGATGATCTCATGGATTGTTTGAGTGGCGTTGAGTACTTCACAAAGATTGATTTGAAGAGTGGTTATCATCAAAACTGGATAAGGGAAGGTGATGAATGGAAGACAATGTTCAAGACAAAAGATGAGTTGTTCGAGTGGTTAGTTATGCCCTTCGGTTTAACTAATGCACCTAGCACATTCATGAGGCTTATGAACAAAGTTCTGAAACCGTTTTTGGGAAAATTTGTTGTCGTATATTTAGATGATATTCTGATTTTCAGCAGGAGCAAAGAGGAACATCTAGAGCACGTGAAGAAGGTGTTACAACAATTGAAGGAGGAGACATTGTTGATAAATGTGAAGAAGTGTACATTTTTACAAAAGGAGATTGTATACTTGGGTTTTGTGGTTTCTAAAGAAGGTTTAAAGATGGTTCCTGAGAAGGTACAATAAATATTGGATTAGAAAACACCTAAATGCACTTTTGACGTGCGAAGTTTCCATGGACTGACAAGTTTCTATAGGAATTTCATTCAAAATTTCAGTAAGATTTTTGCACCTCTTACTGAATGCATGAAGAAAGGAACATTTTAGTGGACAAAAACAACAACAAAGTCATTTGAAGATTTGAAAAAAAAAGGTGACAGAACAACTAGTATTGGAACTTCCAGATTTCAAGAAGGTATTTCAAGTAGACTGTGATGCAAGTGGGACAAAAATTGGAGCAGTTTTGAGCCAAGGAGGTAGACTGATAGCCTTTTTCAGTGAAAAATTGAGTGAAACAAGGAAGAAAAAATACTTTGTTTATGTTTAGGAATTTTATGCTATCATCCAGGTCTTGAAAAAGTGGCGACATTACTTGCTTCCAAAGGAGTTTGTTTTGTTTACTGACCACAAGGCGTTGTCGTACATTAACATCCAAGGTAAATTGAATAAGAAACATTCTAAATGGGTAGAATTTTGACAAATTTATACGTTTGTTTTGAAACACAAATCAGGGAAGTCAAACAATGTTGATTATCAATTGAGTCAGAGGACCGTATTGCTAAACACCAGGTCAGTTGTAGTGGTAAGTTTGGAATGTGTGAAAGGTTTGTATGAAGATGATGCAGATTTTGCAGAGGCTTGGAATTCATGCAGAGAACCATGGAGTATGGAATGAACACCATTCTTAGAGTACCACATTCAAGAAGGCTTCTTGTTTAAGAACCAACGGTTATGTGTTCCACAAAGTTCAATAATGTTGAACCTCATTAGAGAGTTACACATTAGTGATTTAGGAGGACATTAAGACATGGAAAAAACCACATCATTGGTGAAAGAATGATACTTTTGGCCTAGCATCAACAAATATGTTAGGAAATTTGTTGAGTGTTGTAGAGTTTGTCAATTAGCTAAGGGTAGAAGTCAAAATACAAGACTTTACACTCCATTACCGATACCTAAAAGACCACATGAAGATGTAAGCATGGATTTTTATTTTGGGACTACCTATGACACAGAGGAAGTATGATTTCATGATGGTAGTAGTAGATCAATTTTCAAAAATGACACATTTTGTAGCATGTAGGAAGAAAAGTGACGCGTGAAGTGGTTGCCTTGTTTTTCAGAGAAGTGGTACGATTACATGTGTTGGAAGATTGGTTGTTGTCATTGATGTCAACCCTAGTCATGGGTTTTGGACCACAATATTGATGAAGTTATTTTGACATGAAGGAAAATGCACATGTAGATACAACACCCATGGATGGATAGTATACATCATTCTCTTTCCGGTGGTATGTGGCACGTCACGTGGATCCTCATGGTTGAGGAGAAATGAATTTTTGAAGA
>ML796292.1:114991-126308 GCA_009831015.1 Picea engelmannii | reverse complement strand
TGCATGGTGTATTGTGGTGTATTGGTGTAACTCTTATAATATTGTTCATTTCTCATTGGATATAATTGAATGGTTTAAGTATAAGTTGAAAAAGGTTTTAAATTGTACTTGATACTGATTCACCCCCCTCTCAGTATCAACAACATGGCCTACTTAGGAGTATTAGTTTAGACAAAGACACACGATTTCTTGGTCACTTTTGGAGGACACTTTGGAAAAGGTTGGGTTCTAATTTTCTATACAGTTCGGCCTATCATCCCCAAACAAATGGGCAGACTAAGGTGGTGAACCAAAGTTTAATAAACTTATTGAGAAGTTTAAGTGGCGAAAATCCTAGACAGTGGGATTCAGTTTTGGCACAAGTTGAATTCACTTACAACGATTTAGTAAACAAATCTACATGGAAGAGCCCATTCCAAATTTTTTATGGCAAGTCACCTAAAGGGGTGGTATATTTGGCTGATTTACCGGATCCAGAAGATAAAAGGAGTGTTGATGCCGGTGATTTTGCAGACATTATGCAGGAATTGCATGAGCAGGTAAAGCAAAAACTACAAGAAATAAATAATAAGTATAAATAGAGGAAAAACCTACAACAAAGACACAAAATATTTAAATAAGATGAGTTAGTCATGACTCACTTGAGAAAGGAATGATTTCCCAGAGGTACTTGTAACAAACTTAAGTATAAAAAAAATAGGACTGTGTAGAATTTTGAATAAAATTTCTGATAATGTTTATCAGTTGGAACTTTCAGACAAGTTTGATATGTCTCCAACATTCAATGTTTCTTATTTGTATGAAATCCATGAAGGAGAAAAAAATTATGATGAAAGTACTCTAGACGGATGGGAGAAAATACCAGTCAAGTGAGTTAAGAAAGTGGAAGAAATTTTGGCCACAAGGATTGGTAGAAAAACTCACAACAAGGAATATCTAGAATATTTAGTCAAATGGAAAAAAAATTAATCTGAGGATGCATCGTGGGTTTCCGAAGAAGAACTAAGGAAACTGTGAAATGATTAATCCTCTGGAACAATGAGGACATGAACTGAGAGCTCATTTTTTTTCTTACCAAGGGTGTCTGATGCAGGATCATCTTTGGTTCTGGGAAATCCACATCACACAAAAACATTTCAATTATGTACAAGTTAATTTAGGATGAATAAGGATGGATACAACTCTACTCGACAACTCATGTTGTTACTCATGGATATATGCAAATCCTATACTGCAATTCCACACTACATGATTGGTGTTGCAACTCACTGCAACTCCTATGTTGTGACTGCATGCAACAATATTGGTGCTACAACTCATTGCAACTCCTATGCTGCAACTCCACACTACAGGATTGGTGTTGCAACTCGCTGCAACTCCTAAGCTGCAACTCCATGCTACATGATTTATGCTGGAATTTCTATGTTGTGACTGAATGTGCTGATTCTAAATTTAGTCCTTGTAGCTCATGAATATTAAGTACCAAGTGGAAATAATTGGTGAAGGAAGAGGAAAAAAAAATGAATTGGAAAACATTTGGGCAACGAACAATCATGACTATTCATCTTCCCAATGGAAGGGGAAACAAATCAATTGATAAAAAAAAAATAAAAAGAATGGGGAAGGAAGATGCTGGGGTTAATTCAAGATAGAAAAAAGGAAGGTTTCCCTCAGTTTGATTTGAAGTGATTGAGACAACCACGAAGAATGAGATCGAGAAGAGATGGTATAATATGCAAAAGAAAAACACAATAAATCAGTTCTAGTTTGGTGAGAAAATACGTATTTCTCGATTACATTGTAATAAGGGGCATTATGAAATCAATAATAAAAGAAAGGATTCACATCTTGTTTGTGTTCTTGTGGTTGTAATTAAAATTCTTCTATTTCAGTCCTAACAACAGTAAATGAATTGTTTGTTGCGTGTTTGAATATGAGTTCTATTATGCATTCTAGGAGAAGAGCATGATTATGTAGGTGTTATAATTGCTTTAGGTCTGTGCGCTGCATCACAATGCTACCTTCATAATATCTTAAACTTGCAACTTGTCTACTTGTATGGTGCCCACTTACATCCATCCATTAACACCAACCTAAAATCAAAGAGGCTTCTTCTTTAGCACAATAATTGTTCAACACTAGGTTTCAACTGGTGAAAAATACCTAATATCATTACGGAGTTTGAATATGTGTCAGCCTACAACATCCTCGTGAACACAAATAAGTTTCCTGTGCATAGTTTTCATCAGTTGGGACTTCATCACAACAAGTGGCCTTCATAATTGCGACATCTAGGTCTGGAGTTTTAAGGCTTTCCACTTTTTCTATCCCAATACTTATTTGATTCTTAACTGTCCCCATAGCTTTTATTAGTTTCCTTGGAGCCATTGCTACTTTTGTGCATACTCCATCATCGTGCATTCATTTTTTCCCCATTCCTTAACCATTAATATGCTCTTTATTCCATTCCCCCAAGTCAAGTATATCTCATATTATTAGAGAGAACACTCTGCAAAATTACACATAGGGTAGCAGATCTATCATTTTTTTTTTAAATGTAAGGATTTTGTGGCAATTCTAAATTTTTATAAAGTACTACTTGAATAATAAAAAAATCAATGGGTTGTTTCAATCGACTAGTCTATGTATCATAAGGGTGTAATTAAAGATCAAAAGAAGAGATTTGGGTGCATTTATGGAAAAGCATGTAGCCTCCATATCAAACCTTCCAACATCGTGTGAGTTGAAATATGGGATATCATTTTCTCTTCAAAGAGACTTTACAATATGCAATGGAGAAATAAGAATCAAAATTTGAGTAACTTAAAAGGCAAAAACATGGTCATACTAAATGAAAATACAATTAGAAAAGAAACCAATGTCATACATTGACCAGACCAACAATAAGATCCTCTAACCCAAAAGTTGTTAGAATATAGTTTGAACTTTTCCATTGTTCCAAATAGAATTATGTTAAAAGAGCTCATTCACAACATTGAAACTACCATCAAAGATCTCTTGGTGGAAACCATTGAAGCTATTAGATAGGAGTGAGTAGTAACCATTAAAAGAGCCAAATCATCATGCTTGATACAAAAACAAATACAACTGTGTTTGGAAATTTGATATACACTACACAAAACCCCTTGTCCTATAATACCCTTTGTACATTTCAAAATTAGACAAATAACTTAAAAATGCAATGTTGAAGGCCTTTGAGAACTTACAGTTTATTTTCAAAACTAAACTTGGCCTAACATTCAGATAATATAAATCAAAACATACTTTGTTTCTTGGAATTTTATGGTATCAACCATAACCTAAAATTAATAAAGAGGAAGCATTAGCTTTGAGATGGTTAAAAATGAACAAGAACGTAAAATTCCTCAAGGAGGACAAAGAAAATTCCACATTTATAATGAATATTGTGGACTATGACAAAAACATGCTTGAGGATTTGATAAAAAGTGGAAGTTATTAAAAAAAAAACTAAATGGGGATCCAAGTAATAAAATTGCAAGGTAGGTCTCCAATGTGAATAAAGAATCTTATTTGGATAGTGAAACAAAAATGAACTCACCCCTAAAAGTTGTATTGTGCCACAAATTTATGGATTACCATAGATCTATAAGGAGAGCATCCCCTTTAACGAATTGTAATCAAAATTGCCTCCCCTACACATCTTTTGGAAAAGTATCTGGAAAATAAACTAAAGCATCTAATTGGTCAAACTGATTCCTTTATTAAAGACTTGGAACACTCTTCACACTAAAAGCTAAAACCTCATTATCCATATGAAAGGCAAATTGGATTGACTCAATAGATTTGGTTATCACCAAAGTTGGTTGTTGAGTACACCCAAAAGAATCCATTACTGCCTTGCACATCTATTACTGTCATTCATATCCTTGAGCCCATACAACCCCCAGTGTTGTAATATGGCTCTGATATCACTTGTAACATATCCAAATTAAAAGTCACTCATGACAAGTGAAAAAAACATTCCAGTTGCCATCACCAACAAGATTGTTATACACGAACTACTATACAACTTAAATATAGTTACACCTATTGAGTTACCAACCCTATTAAAATTTCATGGTTCCATACATAGTTGCATAAGAATCTTCAAGTTTGTTGTGACAATTTGTCTTGTATAATATCCATAATAATTTATAGGACACAACAAATGACCATCAAAGCTGTCAGTTACAAGTTTCTATCCGAGTTCGAGAATTTAGTCAGGGGGGAGTTGAGGAAAACCAAGAATGAGATTTAAAGCCACATAATTGGACTACCATTGTAGAAGAGAATATGAATTCACCATTGTAAATGTGTTGAACCTGCAAAGAATACATCTAGCTAAACAATAATACACACATTTGCAGAGACAATTTGAGAAAGAAGAAGAAGGAGAGAAAGAATGAAAGAATTCTCATTAACCACTGTGAATAATGAATAATTTACACATGATATACTCTTTATAACTCAATGAGTGGGCATTGGAGGAGAAACAATGCACCATAGTGGTGGTCTAGAGTGATCTGGACACACACCAATAGTTACGGGAGTGAACTGCCACCTAGTCTAGTCTCTCAGGCAGTTATGAGAGTGAACTGCCACCCAGTTGAGTTAACTAGTCAAATAGTCTTCAGTTAACTGACTGAAGAAAGATTAGTGAGGACTTAACTCAAGGAATCAAGGCTAATGCGCCAATTTGGTGATGATCCCAAGGCAAGGTATAATTATCATGGTGATGATCCCAATGTTGCATGGTGATAAAACCAATGCAACATCTTGTTGGATATATTGTCATTGATGTCAACAGTCGATGTGATGATCTGTTGTTAATGAACATATGAGATTTTCATTGATGTCAAACAACATGATCAAAGCGCAAGCTCAGAAGGAAGAACACATTGCACAGTATATTAGGTAGCAGAAGAAATTCGTGATTATTGTTGATCACGATAGGATCAACAATGTTCCTATGATAAAAGCTCAGGAGGGTTAGAAAAACACAAAGATCAAAACTCGGAAGGAAAAGTGTAAGCTCAACAACCGTATGATCAGAGTAAGAAGCCTTAGCAATTGTTCGATCAAGAGGTTGACCACAATGATTGTCTAAAAATAACGCACATTGGTCATATGAGTGACCGTGGGCTTAAGGACCATTGGAAGATCGTGACCGTCGGATTTGCAAGCCATCAACGACAGGAATGAATATCGGGGAGCAAAAGCAGAATTTAACCACTTTCTAGTTACAATCCCTCAATCCGTCCAGATCGTTAGATCACACAAATTCAAAGATCTACGACTAGGGTTGATACAAATAATGACCAGTTTAAGTCAGATTAAATCGTGACCGTTGGATGCGCAATCACAAAATCTACGGCAGGGATAAATTGCGGAGATTGAAAGGAAAATTAAATCACTCACAAGTTGTAGTTCTGATATCATCATTGACCGTTGATTTGCTTCGAGAATATCCACAACCGTCGAATCGTGTTAAAGTGGAAGGACAGGATAAGCTATAAGAGATGCATCACAGACGGATCGAGCCGTCAATCCTAGATCCTAATCAAACGAACATCCTTCACTATGGGTCTAAAGATGTGAGAAACTTACGCTCCGTCGGTTTGAGATTTGAAGTACTCGGAGTTCAAAAATTCAAAGTGAATAAGGATCGTTGGATTTGGGGGACAAATGATGATCATTGGATTAAGACTGCTGGTCAACATACCATGCCAGTAAGGACGTGTGGGAGATCCATGTCATCGAACGTCGTCAACAAGGACGCGTGGAAGGCCACGTCAGCAAGTACACATGGCATAATTAGACACTGACAAGCGTCAAGTTGATTTTTCATTTCAGGTACGTGAAAATCACAAATCCGAGTGACACGTGGCAGCTACTCGGCTCATGACATGTCATCAAGTGATGTAAGCACTTACATCACTCCCGGAGTTTATCTTCGGGAGTGTTTACCATCGCACTCGCTCAGTGTCTCGAAGTCCCAAATGTCGGAGTCCCGAAGTGGACACGAGACGTCCGATCTGGAGATCACTTCGCTAGCGTCCTCGACCGTCGATCTACTCAATGGAAGGATAATGTAAGTGGAAACGTTAACTGACAACGTTTATTCGAAACCTCCGAAGTCCCGAACACCAAAATCTTGTCATCCATCCATCTTATTAGAAGATCGAATCGTTACCGTTGAAATTGTCAAACGCTCAAGGGCTCGTCTCGCCTAACGTAAGATCACCACCATTGGTCATATGCTATAAGAGTTTTAGAGAGATATTATAATATGTCGCTATAGTTGCTAAATCCCGTGGTTCTGAAACACACGGTCATATGTGATGGCTTGAAGGAAGTGCCTCCACAAAATCTGGTCTATGTGAATATAACAGAGATTCAGGATCGAGCATAAATGA
The DNA here is from genome assembly GCA_009831015.1 of Picea engelmannii. Lineage (NCBI taxonomy): Eukaryota > Viridiplantae > Streptophyta > Pinopsida > Pinales > Pinaceae > Picea > Picea engelmannii. The sequence continues at coordinate 119,871 of ML796292.1, read as the reverse complement.
TTAAATTGATCCATGACTGTGATCAATTTATGAAAAACCCTCACAGTAAAATAAATAAATAGTAATTATGATTGATTAATAGAAAAGGCGCGGTGATCGAAATGAAGGGACACATATGTGTCACACTCACACCATTTGAAGAGTATATAATCAAGGAAGAGTATTGAGAATAATGTGTCTTTGCAGTTCAGAACAAAAGATCAAAAGCTGAAGTAGATTCCAAGAATAAAAGATAATTCCTATGTATTAAAGGGTGGTTGGGTGGTGCAAGGGCAGGTTGGTGCCTGCAGAGGGAGTTGGTGATTCCTTGTCAGTTGTATATGACTAAGTAGGGGGTCATAGCCTCCTACCAGTTGGTGTTGGTAAACCATGGTGTGGGTGCATCCTGATCAGTTAGTGTTGATCAAAGAGGAAGTACATCTTCCTTCTCTGTAACATGTAAAACAATTTTGTAGTTAATAGAAAAGAGTTTGTGGTTTTCCCAATTGGGTTCCAAGATAAAATACTGTGTTAAAATTATGTTTAATAAATGAAAAATTAATATAATTGTTGTGTCACTGATTCACCCCCCTCTCTCAGTGACAGGATCTGATCTGTCAATTGGTATCAGAGTCGGTTCCTTCTGTTAGTGATCAAATTCATTCTGAAATTTGTTTGAAAAATGATGCCTAATCTTGCGGGGAACTTTTGAATGCCTTCCCAAGCTCCAAATGTATATTTGAAAGTACCATTGGAAAGCTTAGAATTTCTAGATGTCAATCGACTATTCAAGCATGTAAAACAGAGTCTCCACAACTTAGAAATTTGATTTTTCCTAAGGCAGTTTTTATTTAAAAAATCTACGCTTTCACCAGCTATTCCGCCTTAAACTTTGCTAGTTAGCTGGTGAAAGCTCTGCTTTTCACCAGCTAAAGGGTCGTATTTAGGGAAAATTAGTTGGTGAAACTTGTTACATGGCAACAAGGTCGTATTTTTGCCCAGATTTGACTTTTTCTCAATCAAATCTTTCGAGGTTGGTTTCTAAAGATGCATAATAATTAAATACATCAGATTTAAGGTTTTATCTTGATGTATTTAATGTTTAAGAAGGTGGAAAAGTGAAAATGGTTACCTAGTTCATGAGCAAAAAAATGTTTTTTTTTGCCAAAGGTGGAAAATTCGAATTTCTTATGAAGATTCATCATCCTTGGAAGGTCTTCTACATCTGTCAAAGAGATTGGAGGATATGAAGGCTATCAAGATAGAGTTTGACTCCTTAGATAGGATCTTTTCCTATTTGTTTTGACTTTCCATTTTTAGTATTCTAGATCCATTTTTATAGGATCTCATCCTACACTTGTTGTATCTATTTTGATTTGACTATTTTTAGCAAATCTGATCCATCTTTCAAGGATCTAGATATCATCTTGTAAGGCTATAAAGCCAAAGACATTTGGAGCACTAGGGGGTTCAATCCTGGATACATTTTGGCTATTGTATTAGACTTCTTATATTGATAATAGAATCACAGTCCTCTTTTGTTTTCAATGTCAGATTCTTTCATATATTTCATTATTCTGCACTTTATTTCAGTTTAGCTCAGCTTCTAAGAACTGTCATCTTCTTATTATGCTCATGAACTTGAATTAAAGACTTCTTGTTGTCCTGTATGACCCTGGACATTGTTGTATTCGGTTATCTAGACCAATATTCTTCATCCCCTGCTCAACTTTGTTGTCTGATTATTGTTTTCTAAAAGCACTATCTTATTTGAATGCATGATAAGTTGTTCTTCTCATTAGCCATTGAGTTATCCCATTGATCCAAGCATACCAAATTTACCATATTCTTGAGTTACCAAGCATCTTTGGCCTACAACCCCAAAGAGTTTCTTGGAGTGATAACAAATTGGTGCCATTGTCGGGGAGAGGAGATTGAAGCTCAACTTTCCTGGGAGACGACATTAGATCTACTACTTGATGATAGACAAGGATTAGACATTACATTGGTTGTAATCATCTATCTGGTGAATCCATGAAGGACGAATTTAGTGGCGACTCCATTGTTCGGAAATCTGTTGGTGACTCCACTGGTATGACATGAACTAGATCTTTGCTAAGAGGTATGCGTTCTGTGATTTTTCAAAAATTGTTGGCTTCCCTAATCCAGTTTCTAGTAGAGATGAATGGGAAAATAGTCTTCCCAGATTTCGAGGAGAAGAATGGGAAGTGCCAACTGAACATTTGCTGGACTTTCATGATTACATGCATCGGTTGCAAGTTGTGCATGAGGATGTTCAGATCCGGATCTTTTGTTTCTCATTAGAGGGAATTGTTCGTGATTGGTACCGGTCTCTGCCTTATGCTAGTATCAACTCTTTGACAGATTTTCATGCTGCTTTTCATGTGTTTTGTAAAGACCATTTTCCAGATGCTCTTCTCTATCCTGAGTGTTGTCATGAATTTCATTTATTGACTAAAGATTCGGATGTTCATGAAGAGTATGCTGCTATAGAGAATACTCTTCATTATCGAGAGATTGATGATTCACATTATGATAACCATTGTGATGCTTTTAACATTGTATTAAATGCATCTTTTAAAGATAGTTGTGATGAAGATCCGTTTACCCCTTTTGAAAATTTGAAAAATGATGAGCAAATTGACATATCAACGAGAGATAATTTCAGATCTAAAACAAATACTAAGGGAAGCCTTGAGTTTCCAGATTTGCAGACAAAAGTGGTTTGCAGAAGATATGAAGAGGAAGGTGAGGAGTTGAAGAATCCAGATCAACAATCCATCCTATATGTTTCTCCAACAGATCTCGAGCAACCTGCATTCAACAGTCAGATTAGTAAAGACAACCTTCAACATCATTTCAATTTACAGTTGGATCAACAGTCCAAAGAGGTATTGCTTTGTGAATTTGATGACCCTTTTGCTGACTATGTGGAGTCTATGAGCAGTATTAATCCAAAAATATTTTTGTCAGATGAAGGTTGGTCTTGTCATCTTTTCAAATGGCATTTCCACAAGCTATGGTATTTTTCATCTTTTGGTTCAAGATCAAGTATGATACTAGCAAGTCAATTACTTTCTTGGCTGCTTTGGAAATTTAGTTTTACTTGATCAATCTACCTCTATTGGTTAGAGTAGGGATTGATAGAAGAATAAGGTTTTCTTTGAGCAGGTAGATTACTTTTAGTTTTCTTGAATAATCAGAGCAGACTACAAACAGGCTACAGGTTTGCAGAGGAGCAGTCATACAAGATCAGTCATAAAAAATGCACTGGTTGTGAGTGTCTATGCAGGGGAAGATAGTCCAGAGCTCAAAGGGCCTGCCATTGTGGCTGAATTAAAGGATCTCTTAAACTTGTTGACAATATGTATACATTTTTCAAAGAAGCCATTTCCGTTATTTTTGGAGGCAACTGGCTACTCTAAAGAACATGTTCTTCTTCAAGAGCCTAAGGCTGGGATTTTGAAGCCTACCTTTACAATTCTAGTTGATGATAAATCACATTCTTTCCTTCTATTGATTAGAGGGACGCATGGCATTAAAGATACTTTGATAGAAGTTACTGGGGCTATTGTTCCATTTCATCACACTGTTCTTGTTGAAGGCGGTGTAAGCAATTTAGTTCTTGGCTTTGCACATTGTGGGATGGTTGTAGCTGCATGTTGGATTGCACGGCTTGCAACTCCTTTTGATCAGGGGATCAGATTTTGCTCAATTTTCAAAGTGCTCGGAATGTGACGAAAACAGTGCCATTGCGTCTGTCTCGTCTTCCTGATTCCGACGATATATTTACTTTTTCAAACAGAGTCCGTATGGAGGAGATATCGCGATCTGTCCGCCAAGCCAAACAGGCAAAAATTTGGGGTGCTGACTGTACCTGTCCGTACAGTCCGTACGGACACGTGGAGGGCCGTACCATCATGATGATGTGGCAGTTTGATGACGTGGTGTATTTTTATTGGACGGTTGTCGACGAATGCTGTGATGACACGTGTCACTATATGGTTGGTTCATATGTTTATGTTTATGTAAAATGATATGGAGGCCGCGGGGTTCGACCCCTGGAACTCCCCAACACCAAAGTTTTCATAACACTCCGATAACCAACAATCCCGCCTTTGATCCTTGTTAACTATGCCTTCAAGTTTTTATTTAACATTGATGTTATGTTATATGGAAAAGGGGGGCGGGCCAGGGCTTAAGCCCCGACCCATGGTTCCGTTGCAATGTAATATGACCATATATATATATTGTGGCGCGCGCATTGCAATACATTGCAATGTTATATTACATATATGTATATTCAATAGTTGCAAACTATATTAAAAACGCGCTTGGGGTTTTGAAAACTTTAACCTTTGGTTAATACATGTGTGTAACCCGTGGTTTGGTCGGTGTAATAACCGCGTGGGAGTTTTAAAACGGACTAACCACTTTTTTGCCGAGCCCAAGGTCGCATGGGTCATATGACCGAATGCCGAGGCGGTTAGGGGCTGGAGGCGCCTTAACCATCCTACGGTTTGTACCGGTGTGCGGTTGCGTACGGGATTTGGTTTTTCCGCTTTAAAGAGCGTGTGTGCTAGGTTTGAAGCACAAGGGTGCGATTTGTAGAACCAGAGACAACATAGTTGAAGAGGGAGATTTCAAGAAGGCCATCTTCTTCATTTTTCGACCGTTTCAGGTGCCGAAAGAGCCCAGACAGGGGTTTTGGGACATTGCGGAGCCATTGGAGCAGTAGGTTTGTCATTTTGAGCATTGTAAGGCATGTTTTTGAGCACTTTGAGCAATTTAATAATAATGATCCATTGGAAGCTGGACCAGGAGATGTAGCCCGGAGTGGGGTGAACTCCTTTATCAAGTTGCTGTGTTTATGTGCTGAT
>ML796292.1:76945-92285 GCA_009831015.1 Picea engelmannii | reverse complement strand
GATATCAAAACGGAGTCGGCAAGCAAAAGATAAACGGTCTGGATAAAAAACGGAGAATGGAGGGTTCAAACTCCAAAGCATTTGGTGACTTCCGTTGAGGCCACGTGTCTATCATTGTATGGGAGCGGAGAAGGGAGGATACAAATTTCGAGGCACCTTGGTGATTTCCGCTGGGTGCTACGTGGTGCTTAATATATGGAAACATAATTTGCATGGAAGGTGGAATCCGTACGGTAAGTCAAATTCCGTTGGGGCCTTTGGTCATATTTTAAATTCATGTGGTGTTAAAAATGTGAATGAAAAGTTCTTTCCGTTGGGGCTTAAGTAGACTCGGGGGTGTGCAAAAACCAAAAGTGCTTAATTTAACGAATTCGGCAATTTGACAATTTCGGCAATTTGACAATTTCGGCAATTTGACAAATTCGGAAATTTGACAAATTCAACAATAGTCCTGCCAAGTAAAACGAAAGAACGAAATTGCAAATATTAGTGATAGTTAAAAATAGCCCTGTCAAAGAATGATGAAGATCGTATGCAAGAAAGATTCCAGTGCCGAAAATGGCGGAATCGAAGATCTGCTTCGACAGAGCAGGTGGTGCCTGCATTAAATACACTTATCTTCTTCTGCAATCGTAATATTAATAGAGACAAGTTGGCTTACCAGAGTATTAAAGGCATTTAGATGTTCTATCACAGAATCTCCATCTTCCATCCTAATATGATACAACTTCTTTCGAAGAAACAACTTGTTTACCAGGGAATTTGATTGATACAAATTCCCCAACTTATCCCATAGTTCCTTGGCTGTAGATTCTCCTGAGACATTCAAAAAAACCAAATCTTCCAGGCAGAGTCGAATAGTACTCCTTTCTCTTCTGTCCAACTTCTCCCAATCTTCCTTTGACATACCAGTAGATGGTGTACTAGTAGTTTGTGTACTGGTAGGTTGTGTACCAATAGCCTCTGTGCTAGTAGACGGTGTACTAGTAGGCTGTGTATCAGGATCCACAACGATCCATTGTTCTTTGTCTACAAGAAGGTCCTCCATATTTATCTTCCATAGCTCAAATTTTTTACCATTGAACTTCTCTATCTCGATTCCAGAAGAGCTCGCCATTCCTCTTTCTGCACTCAAATCACCACTACAAAAGCTCCCACTAAACACAGGTTTATCACAGACCCAAGATAAACTTGATTTATCAAGACCGAGCCAAACCCTCAACAACAAAGGCATCCCTCTAAAGTAAAAAATGAGCTTTGATACCACATGTAAGTTTTAAACCTGTGAATTAAAGCAATGCATATAGATTCTTAAGCAAAACAAAATTTAATCAATGGCTCATTCACGTAGTACACAAAGATATATACCGGAAACCCTCAACCGGGAAAACCTTTCTTATATTCATTATGTCGAATTTCACCATTCACCATACAATATATACAATGTTTTTAGGTATTTCGTAGATACCAAAACCATAATCCCTTAATCCGAGATTAATTTACAAAACCGCTAAAAATAGAAAAATCCGCTAAAAAAAGCAAAAACCGCCCAAAAATATTTTTGGGGCGCTGCCTCGAACCTCATCGGCCCCGGGCTACCACCCGTTGCCAAACGCTGCGTGTAACCAGGGGGGGTTACCTGCCCCCCCTGAGACCCCCCTAGGAAAGCGCCCGGTGCACACGGCACAAACAATACACTACTACGGGGGATCGTCAGACGTAGTTGTCATATCTGACGTGCCCACACACACACATGAAAAGAATATAACACATACCCAACACATGAGGCATATAGTTGATGATGTTGGTACATATTGATGAGTAGTTGACACATGATTGATACATACTTGGTACATGGTTGGTTGCACTTGTTTATGGTACGGGTTGATTACAGATTTTTTGGTACAGGTTGGTGCATGGTTGATGCACTTATTTATGGTACAGGTTGATTACAGATTGTTTGGTACAGGTTGGTGCATGGTTGATGCACTTGTTTATGGTACAAGTTGATTACAAGTTGAGGTACAGGTTGATGCATGTTTCAGGTTTATTGGTACAGGTTTACAACGACATATCTCACAGTGATAGTGTGACAGTGGTTCCATCATTCTACTTCTACTTCAAGGTGGTTGGATGGGGAAAGGACATGTGGTTGTAGCCACCTTCTAGTTGTAGCTAGAGAACATAGGGGGTTGTAGCCTCCTTCTGGTTGTAGCCAGAGAATTGGGGAGTTGGAGCTTCCCTTAGGTTGTAGCATTAGAAACTAGGGGGTTGGAGCCTGCTTTGAGTTGCAGCTGAAAAACAAAGGAAGTTGGTGCTTCCAATGAATGTAATTCTTCAGGACATATAAGAAAAAACATTCTGTGGTTTTCTCCCGATTTGGGTTTCCACGTAAAACAATTGTGTACTGTGTATGTGTGTGATTGTTCATTTCTTATTGCTCATTATTGGATAATAATTCTACATTGATATAACACTTGGATCTTTTGAAGAAAAAGGATTATAATTACATGATTACTGATTCACCCCCCTATCAGTAATCCAACAATTGGTATCAGAGCAGGTTCCTTCAGAAACCAGTTTAACCAATGAAAGGTAGATCATGGAGAGTACCAACTTGTATAAAAATGGAATACCACAATTTGATGGACATAAGTATGCTTTTTGGAGCATCAGGATGAAGACATATATATAGGCACATGGATTTAAAGTTTGGAAATCAATTGTAGATGGATACACATCACCAACAGTTCCACCAACAAATGACAAAGCAGTCAAACTCGGTGAGAATAATTCCAAAGACAAAAATTCACTTTTGAATGGTCTTAGTGATACGATATTCACCAAAGTTGCACATTGTAAATCTGATAAAGAGATTTGGGACAAGCTTTGAAATATTTATGAAGGAGATACAAAAGTCAAAGCAACAAAGCTTCAAACTTACAGAGGTCAGTTCGAACAACTAAAAATGAAGGAAGATGAGAATATTGCAACCTAATTCTTACGAGTCGATGAAACCATGAATGCAATCATAGGATTGGGAGAAGAAATCGAAGAATCTGTAATTGTTCAAAAGGTACTAAGATCTCTTCCTATGAGATTTAACCCTAAGATATCAACACTAGAAGAAATATCGGATCTAAACTCAATAAGCATGGATGAAATGCATGGAATCTTTACAAAATATGAAATGAGAACTGAACAGGAAAATCTAGATGTAAAAGAAGCATCCTTCAAAGCATCCAAAAGATCAAAGCAAAAGAAAAAGGAACACGGAGAATATAGCAGCAGTAGTGATGTCTTAGAAGATGATGAAGAAGTGGCCAACTTCGTCAAAATACTAAACAAGGGAACTGACGGTAGGTATAGAGGTAAGCTTCCTTTAATTTGTTTTAATTGTGATGGTATTGGTCATTTTGATAACAAATGTCATAAGAAAAAGAGAAATGAAGAAGTTTACTCAAAAGGCAAACACACATATAAAGGCAAAAGAACTACAAAGAAAGTTTTCAAGAAAAGATTATGCACGAAAGAAGACATATCATCATCTGATGAAGATGAAGTCAGTGACAGTGAGACAAGAAGAGTTCTATTCATGGCATTAAAAGACTCTGACAAAGAAGACTCTGAAGAAGAATATGAATAAGTCGAAGAAGAATATGAAGAATTCGAAGAAGAAATTGAAGAAGCAGAATTTGACTATTGAGAAGAATTAATGTGTGCCATAGAAGTTATCAGAAGAGAAAACAAGAAAAACAAGAAACTACAAGCAAAACTAGACAAGAAAAAGGATACTCGAGAAATAGAACAAATGATCACAAAATTGAAGGTTCAAATAGAAGAAGATAAAAGAATTGATGAAACACTCAAAGAAAAGCTAGAAGAAAAGGACAAGATCATTGGAAACTTGGAAGCAGAGATTGTCGCACTAAGAAAGGATATTCAAAAGAAAAATATGTAGAATAGCTCAAAAGTTCTAGATGGCATTATCAGTAGTAAAAAATCTCATCTTGACAAGTCCGAACTTAAATACAATCAGATAGAAAAGGGATCAAGCTCTAAAAAAACAGAGCAAGAAACATATCCAAAAAGTTATGCAGAAGCAATCAAAGGGGATAGGAAGATATACAAGGAAGAGTACAGGGACACTCCTCCACCAAGAAGATTCAGATTTCAGAATCAACAATAGACAGATAAGCCTCAAGAAGAAGAAGGATTCATAAGATAACCTCCTTTCAGAATATCTTCAACTCCCAGGTATCAAACTATATTTTTTGGTTTATGTTATGCATGCAATAATTTTGGACATAAATATGTGAATTGCAGAGCTAACAACATGAACAATAAGAAATTTGAGAGTCATACACAAAGGGGTTATTCAATAAGACCTAGTGAAACATAGAGAAGAAGTTACAACATGTTTGAATCTTTGAGAACTGAAGTGGAATGTTACAAATGTAACAATTTTGGACACATGGCCAAAGATTACAGAATGACAGTCCTTCCTAAAGAACCTCAACATAATAACAACAGTCACAAACAGGAACCTCATAAAACAACATGGATAAGAAAGCAAGATCAGTATAGAAATGAAGAATTCACAATTTCTCTAACAACTAAGCAGAAGAAACGTGGTTGGTATGTTGACAGTGGATGTTCAAAACACATGACAGGTGATAGAGACAAGTTTCTTACATTACACAGGGAAAGATATGGATCAGTCTCCTTCAGAAATGATGATTCAACCAAAATCATTGGAAAAGACACATTCTGAATTGGGAACAAGAATGAAAAGGCATAAAATGTTCTAGTAGTAGAAGATATGAAACATAATATTCTAAGTGTGAGTCAAATGTGTGAACAAGGTCATAAAGTTACTTTCGATTCACAAAAGTGTGAGATAAGAAAAGAAGGTTCAGGGAAATTGGTCGCTACAGTTGCAAGAACTTCAAACAACATATACGTGTTAAGTGAAATTGGAAAGAAAAGTGTTGTCTAAGAAAGGAAGATGAAAGTTGGCTATGGCACATAAGAATGTGGCACATACATTTTGATAACCTTGTCAAAGTCAGCAAAAGAGAAGCAGTTAGAGAAATGCCCCAGATCATGAAACCAACCAACACTTTATGCAAGCATTGTCAACAAGGAAAGCAAACAAATACCAAGTTTAAATCAAAGGAATATTCAACGACAAGACCACTGGAAATTGTGCATACTAATCTAGTTGGACCAACTAAAACAAAGGGCTTAAAAGGTGAGAAATACTTCATGTTATTAGTTGATGATTATACAAGAATGACTGCAGTTTTCTTTCTCAAAAATAAGTCAGAAGTTTTTGAAAACTTCAAGATCTACAAGGAAATGGTTGAAAATGAAATGGATTCAAAAATCAAATGCTTGAGATTTGATAATGGAGGAGAGTTCACCTCAAAGGAATTTATGGACTACTGCAACAATCATAGAATAAAAAGGCAATTCTCCATTGCTAGGACACCTCAACAGAATGGAGTTGTTGAAAGAAAGAACATGACAGTACATGAAATGGCTCGAACAATGTTAATGGATTCGAAAGCATACAGGTGTTACAAGTGTTACAATCTAAGATTGAAAAAATTTGTGGAAAGCATAAACCTAACAATTGATGAAATAGGCATACCAGAATCAAAGGAAGAAAATGAATCAATGAAAAAACCCTTAGAAGAAGAAGAAGAAGATGAAAAAGAAGTAGAAGAGGAAGATGAAGAGAATCCGACAAAAGTAGAAGAGCAAGTTCAACAAGTCTCTCCAAAGACACGCAATAAACGAGTACAAAAGAATCATCCTTTAGATCATATTATTGGAAACAAAGTTGCAGGAGTTGAGACTAGAAGAAGAATCCGTTCACCAGAACAAACACACCTAGCACTATTATCTACAATTGAACCAAACTGTTTTGAAGAAGCCAACAATCTTGGAATAAGGCCATGGATGAAGAATTGGATCAAATAGAGAAAAATAACACTTGGGAACTGGTTCCAAGACCAAAGAATAAGAATGTGATCGAAACAAAGTGGGTCTTCAAGAATAAATTGAATGAAGATGGATAAGTTACAAGGAACAAAGCTAAATTGGTATGTAAAGGATATGCACAAGTTGAAGGAATTGACTTTGAAGAGACATTTGCCCCAGTTGCCAGAATGGAAGCAATACGTTTGATTTTAGCTTATGCATGCTCCAAAAATATTAAAATGTATCAAATGGACGTAAAATCATCTTTTCTGAATGGAGAACTTGAAGAAGAAGTCTACATTGAACAACCAGAAAGATTTCAGTTGTCAGAAAATGCAGATTATGTGTGTAAATTAAAGAATGCCTTATATGGTCTAAAACAGGCTCCTAGAGCATGGTACTCTAGACTGGATAAGTATCTACAACAGGAAGGGTTCATAAAAGGAAGTGCAGACATCAACCTCTACATCAAGTTAAGTCAAGGTAATATTTTATTAATTGAAGTTTATGTTGATGATATTATTTTTGGTAGTGATGATGACAGGTTAAGCCAGAAATTTGCAAAAGATATGCATAATGAATTTGAAATGTCGTTACTTGGAGAACTATCCTTCTTTCTAGGACTTCAGATACGCCAAAGAAACTAAGGAATTTTTATTTCTCAAACCAAGTATATCAGAGAAATGCTAAAAAGGTTCGGTATGGAAAATTCCAAACCAGTTATCACTCCCATGCAAACCGGTTGCAAGTTGAGCAAAGATGATGATTCGAAGTCTACAGATCAGAGGAAATATAGGTCAATGATTGGCATCCTACTATATGTGACATCATGCAAACCATATGTAATGCAGGCAGTTGGACAGGTGGTACGATTTCAAGCAGCACCAAAGGAATCACATGTATTAGTAGTGAAGAGGATTTTCAGATATCTAAAAGGAACAGAAGAGTTTGGATTATGGTATCCAAAAGGAAAGGATCTATCACTTATTGCCTACACAAATGCAGATTGGCCAGGTTGTATTGATGACTGACAAAGCACCAGTGGAGCAACATTCTACTTGGGTGAGTGTTTAGTATCATGGCTAAGCAAGAAACAATCATCAATATCCTTATCTACAACCGAGACAGAGTACATTGCAGCAACATCATGTTGTACACAGGTTTGTTGGATGAAACAAACTCTTACAGATATACAGGTTGAGTATGATGAGCCCATTCCAATCTATTGTGATAATACAAGTGCCATCAATATCTCAAAGAATCTGGTGATGCACTCCAGGACAAAGCACATTCCAATCAAGTATCACTTTTTATTGGAACATGTTGCAGAAAAGAACATTAGAGTTGAGTATGTGGGCACAAAAGAACAAGTGGTAGACATCTTTACAAAACCACTTCTACGAGAAGCCTTTGAATATCTTCACCAGAAACTCGAAGTTATTTCTACTCCAAAATGAATTCTTTTGAATTCTTATCTTATATGTCTTAGATGTACATGAGGAAGCACCATAAGAAGACAGTTAAGTCGGGGGGATAAACCCCAGATGAAAATATACCTTTGCCATTGATGACAAAGGGGGAGAGATTTATTAGATGTCGAGGACAGAGGCATGGTTCCAGAGGGAGTAGATTTATTAGATGCAGAGGACAAAGGCATGGTTCCAGGGGGAACATGAGTGATATGATTTCAGTATTACATCAGAGTGTTTCCATCAATGCTAAAGGGGGGGATTGTTGATTAAGGTTGGTTGTCATTGATGTCAACCCTTGAAGAAATCCCCGTAGCACAAAGGTTGGGTAATGGACCCAAGATTGTTTGATGTAAAGATAACTTGTTATTTTCTTTTCATGGTTGATAATAAGTAGAAATGGATGAACTCCAAAGTGGTCCCCTTATGGTGAAATCCCTCAAGGGAAGACGCTTTGCAGATTGAGTTATCCTAGAAGTATGGTTAGAGAAATCATGATTATTTATGGAATAATGAGATGAAGGTCAGTGAATTTGTCATTGAAACTATCCTATATGGATATTTCTTGTCATGCCTTTTCTGATGGTATGTGGAACGTCACATAACTCCTTACAGTTAGAGAGTTATGGCCATGAGAAGTTGGAGAACCCAGGTTTCGTAATGGTCTCAAGTTTGTTTGATGGATAATGGTATTTGTTTTGATATATTTGTAGGTAATACTATTATATATGGATGGTACATGTCATTCCATTTCTAGTGGTATGTGGAACGTCACATAACTCCTCACGGTTTGAGAGTTATGGCCTTACGAAGTTGGACCCTCTTATGTCATCTATAAGCCCCAAAAGGTCAAAGTAGTCAAAGTGGTTTAAGAGATTTTAGAAGGTAAATAATAAAGTTAATTGATGAGTGTATTATAATTCAAAGTGAATACAAAATAAATTATTTAAATAATAAATTTAATGGAGAAATTAGAAGTGGGTTAACCCTAAAATAAGGAAAGTGGGCAAAGTGACCTAGAAGATGTTTTTAAGGAAGCTACTTGGAGAGTATAAATAAGAGGCAAGGATTTCTCATTTTACATACACTTGAGAATATTGAATACCTATAGGTGTATGAGGTAACCAAAGGATATATAAGCTGAATTTATGAGGGAATATGAAGAAAAGAAGGCCGGAATTCAAGGAAGGATAACTTATTTTGATGATGCTTTCTAAGGTATGTTATTTATAGGTCATCTCACCATTTTTGCAATAAATTTTTTTATAGAATGATTCAGAACGTGAAATTTCTATTCCATTTGGGAAACATATCCAAGTATCCGTGGTAAAAAATTCAGCTTGTGGTTCGTTGTATTTTTGGAGTTACACTCCGTGGAAAATAGGGTTTGTGGCTAGTCCTGAAACTAGTCAAAAACAATTGTTTCAGGTAAAAACATCATAACTTCTTCATAATATATCCAAATTTAGTAAGACCAAATGTATTGGTTAGAGTACAGTCTTTAGTATTTTTTTTAATAGGTTCATATCGATTCAACAAATATTCCTTGCGAGGCATGCTCTACAAGGTCTCTCTCTAGAATAAGTCAAAATTCAGCAAGATATGCCATTTTTGCTATAACTATTTCTCTGAGAGGTTCCAATTAGTGACACCTGGAGGAATTTCATAAAACACAATGAAGAACATTGTGTATCAATTTCAGATATTTATTAATTACAGGTACAAAGTTATGATTATTTCAAGTTAGGGTTGTTGACTAATCCAAAACTAGTCATGTGAGACTAAAGAAAAATTTGATGTAAATGCTAGTCTCTTGTTGTTTAAAGTTAATGAAGGTTTGTAGGTATGTGATCATATACACCAGGTCTATTACATATTTATAAATCATATTTGTATGATGAAATTGATGAGGTATTTTGTTTGAGGTACAAGTTGGATACATGGTTGAGACAAATCGTTGATGAGTTGACACATACATGAGGTGTATAGTTGATAATATTGGTACATATTGATGAATTATAGTTGATGAGTAGTTGACACATGATTGGTACATACTTGGTACATGGTTGGTTGCACTTGTTTATGGTACAGGTTGATTACAAATTGTTTGGTACAGGTTGGTGCATGGTTGATGCACCTGTTTATGGTACAGATTGATTATAGATTGTTTGGTACAGGTTGGTGCATGGTTGATGCACTTGTTTATGGTACAGGTTGGTGCATGGTTGATGCACTTGTTTATGGTACAGGTTGATTACAGGTTGAGGTACAGGTTGATGCATGGTTCAGGTTTATTAGTACATGTTTACAACAATATATCTCACAGTGATAGTGTGACAGTGGTTCCATCATTCTACTTCTACTTCAAGGCGGTTGGATGGAGCAAGGACAGGTAGTTGTATCCACCTTCCGGTTGTAGGTGGAGAACATAGGGGGTTTGTAGCCTCCTTCTGGTTGTAGCCAGAGAATTGGGGAGTTGGAGCTTCCCTTAGGTTGTAGCCTGAGAAACTAGGGGGTTGGAGCCTCCTTTCAGTTGTAGCTGGAAAACAAAGGTAGTTGGTGCTTCCAATGGATGTAATTCTTCAAGACATATAAGAAAAAACATTCTATGGTTTTCTCCCGATTTGGGTTTCCATGTAAAACACTCGTGTATTGTGTATGTGTGTGATTTTTCATTTCTTATTGCTCATTATTGGATAATAATTCTACATTGATATAACACTTGGATTATTTGAAGAAAAAGGATTATAATTACGTGATTACTGATTCAACCCCCCTCTCAGTAATCCAACAAATGTTTTTCATGCTCTAATTTCAGACACAGAGCTATAAATTGTAGAGCATATAGAAAGAAAAATATGAAGGTTAAGAACCATATCCTTAAGGATAAACAAGAAAAAAATAGAATTAAAAGCAGAAACTATAACTCCTTTGCACCTCTACAAGAAGGGGACTGACAGTGCTTCATATGTCATAACCATGGACATGAGGCCATTAATTGCAGATTAATGGAAGTCTCAGAACAACCAAAGTTCATTAGAGAGCAAAAGAAACTTTGGAGAGAAAAAACATCAAAGAAGGAATGTCGTATTGCCCTAAAAGATCAAGATAATAAGGATCTCTGGTATGTTGACAGTGGGTGCTCAAAACATATGACAAGTAAAAAGGACCAGTTTTTAGACTTAAAGAAATAAAAATGTAAAGTTACATTTGGTGATAATGCTTCAAGTAATATACTTGGGAAAGGCATGGTGAGCTTGGAAAAAGACAAAGCCAAAAATGTGCTACTTGTCGAAAAACTGAAGCCTAGTTTATTAAGTGTCAGTCAAACCTGTGATCAAGGGCACTTTTGCATCTTTGATTCCCAAAAATGTGAGATTATGAGAGAAGACACAGGAAAATTAGTTGGTACTGCTCCTAGAACTCCTGAAATGTATATATACTAGATGCCAAATTGAATGAGTGTCATATAAATTCAATAGATGAAATTTGGCTATGGCATAGAAGGTTGGGCATATTAACTTTGAAAATCTTATGAAAATCAACAACCTTGGTGCAATAATAAACTTTCCAAATATTACAAAACCCTCAAATTCTATGTGTAGACACTGTCAACTAGGGAAGCAAACTAGAGTAAGGTTCAAGGAAAAAGAATACACAACCACTAAACCTTTAGAGCTTGTTCACACTGACCTATGTGGACCTACGAGGACCAAGATTTTGAAAAGAGAGTCTTACTTTATGTTGTTCATTGATGACTTTACTAAAATGGGTTGGATATGTTTTCTCAAAGAAAAATCAGAAACACTCAACAAATTCAAAGCCTTTAAAACCCTTGTTGAAAATGAAAAGGAGACAAAAATCAAATGTCTTAGATCAGAAAATGGTGGTGAATTCACATCAAAAGAGTTTGATATTTTCTGTGAAACAAATGGAATAAAAAGACAATTCTCTGCTGCCAGAACACCTCAACAAAATGGGATTGCTGAGAGAAATAATAGAGCAGTTCAGGAGGCTGCAAGGGCTATGCTCAATGAAGAAAAATTGTCAGATGGATATTGGAGGGAAGATGTAAGCACAACAATATACATATTGAACAGAGGTCAACTCAGGGTTAATAGTGATAACACCCCTTATGAACTATGGTTTGGAAGATATCCATCAGTAAAACACTTCAAGGTCTTTGGAAGTAAATGCTACATCAAAAGACTAGATGAGAGTCTTGGAAAATTTGATGTCAGGTCTGATGAAGGTATTTTTCTTGGATATGCTTCAAAAAATAAATCATACAGATGATACAATATTATATTACTTAAGATTGTTGAGAGTGTAGATGCCAAGGTGGATGACCTAAAAACGATAAGAATAAAAAATCAAGAGACCATACCTAAAAATGAAGATGAAGATGATGATGAGACATTCAACACACAACTAGAAGAAGTAGAAGAGAATGAAAAATAAAGGGAAGAAGATTATATGGATAAAAGTGAAAGAGAAGAAGACAGTCAATATGGAGAGATAAGAGAAGAATTCTCAAGAAGAGATACAAAGACACCATCAAGAATTACTCAAAAGAATCATCACGATGAACTGATTATTGGAGATATGAATGATGGAGTGCACACAAGAAGACAACTACTGTATCAAACAGAAATAGCATTGTTGTCACATGTTGAGCCTAGCTCAATCAAAGAGGCATGTAGAGATGATAATTCGATCAAAGCTATGAATGAAGAATTGGACCAAATTGAAAAAAATCAAACTTGGGAACTAGTCCCAAGATAAAAAAACCAAAAACAATTCTTTGGAACTAAATGGGTATATAAAAATAAAATGAAAGAAGATGGGCAAGTAATCAAGAACAAAGCCAGATTAGTATGTAAAGGGTATGCTCAAGTTGAAGGAGTAGACTATGAAGAAACATTTTCACCTGTGGCCATATTAGAGGAAATTAGGATGTTCTTAGCTTTCTCCAGCTATAGAAAATTTAAAGTGTACCAAATGGATGTCAAGTCGGCATTTATTAATGAAAATTTAGAAGAGGAAGTCTATATTGAGCAACCAGAAGGGTTCCAATTAACCAACAAAGGGGACTATGTATGTAAACTAAAGAAAGCACTCTATGGGCTAAAACAAGCACCCAGAGCATGGTATGCAAGGCTAGACTCTTATTTACAAATACAGGGTCTCAAAATGGGATCAACAGACAATGTGATTATCTCTCCCCCTTTGACATCAATGGAAAAGGGCCATTCTCCTCTTGGGGCTGCTCCCCCTGTCTTGTTTCCGTTGTATAATCTCTCCCCTTTTGAATAATGGATATCAATCTGATGTAATGCTGAAAATACATCCAACATACTCCCCCTGTGACCATCGCTCCCCTTGGAATTATACCTCTGTGCTCTTTCTTCAAATACAGGTCTCTTTTCTAGGTATGTATCTGATAAATATCTCCTCCTAGAATCATGGGAAGAAGAATGACTCCCCCTAAGGGTATGTCTCCCCCTATCTTCTCTGCAAGATGAACAATATGTTACCATATGACGATCCTTGGACCTGTTCATGCATCAAACTTGTGCTATACCATTTATATATGTCAACAATGAAATAGAGAATCATGAACAATATATCAACCAAGTGCATCATGTACGAAAATGTGCCCACCATGCACAACACCCATGTACATCAACCATGTACATCAACAATGTGCCAAAAGATACCATTCATGAAATGTATCCACCATATGCCAACATGTGCATCTACCAATATGTCAACATGTGCATCTACTAATTATGCCAATCATGTGCATCCACCAATATGTCAACCATGTGCATCTACCAACATGCCAAACAATGTATCATATCACTCATGATATGTCTCCATCATGAACCAAGTGCCATAATCATGTATCAAACAAATACTAATGTTGTGAAAATCAAGTAATACCATATATGAGTGTACTACTATGCACCAATACCACAAAATGATGAGTCCCATACATGTATGCCAAGTCCTCCATAAAACATGTGCCAATCATCCAACCATATGTCTTAACATGTAGCCCGATCCATATGAAAAATCCATGCACCATGATATCAACATATGCTTCCAATAATACATCATAAGATATACCAGCCATGTAGATCACCATCATCACAAAATGATTAATCCAACAGATCAACATCAATCCATACTCGTGGGTTAGTTCCATGCACCCAATATTTATTTTTATTATACCATTGTGTGATCTCACCATGAAAACCTGTAGAAAACAGTGTCAGAACCTGCAATAAACAATGTCAGACCCTGGAATACATGGTTATACCATCACATCAAACTCTAAGCCATGTGCATTGCCTTTTTCCATAGGCTTTTCAACATACACTCGGCCTAATGCACAACTGAGCGCTTGTGTACACAACCTATTCAAGGTCAACATGCATGTACACACGACTGTCACCACTGTTACCTGCGTGTGCCTTAGTAGATGACACTTTTGAACTTCCCTTCAATCTTTCATTCTGATCTGGCTGATCTGTCTTCTTCACCCACTTCCGTTGATGACCCTTCTCTTCAGAACGTGAGCTCTGAGTATCCATCTTTTCAAACATGTCTCCCTTTCTTACTTCATTCCTTCTTCTAGCCATGCTATGTGAAGTCTTCATCATTGACTTTCTTCTTGTGTTCCATCACTCCTGGGATTTGTGGCCAAATCCACTACAGCTGTAGCATCTCATGGAGTTACAATGAACAACAATGTGTCCTACTTGATCACATCTCCAACACCTCATGGTGTTATAGATTCTTCCATTATATTTTCTTTCATAAGATCTAAATTCAAAATATTTGTGACCATATCCATTACATGAATAACAATACCCATGAAAAACACTTTCATACCTTTGCTTTGGTGTCCCAAGAATGGTTTCTTGATGTCTTCCTTGCTTTGTTCTTTTGAAATTTTCTTTTCCTTGTGTAGATGGTTGTTATGCAACATTGTCTTCCTTCTTTGATGGACTTACCTCATTCTTCTTTGAGGTGCTTGCTTCAGCATGTTTATCTTCTCCTTTGTATCCAAGACCTGATTTATCACATGATGGTCTTTGACATTCCAAGATATCATCCAATATTCTTGAGCTATTCAAGAATTTGTTTGACTTTTCCACCTTCTTTCTAAGGTCAGCAATTTCAACTTCTAATTTTCAACATGAATCTTTCTTTTCATTTATTTGAATCTTCAAAAGTTCCTCTATTCTTTTGGCTTCTTCAATTTGGGTCTTGAGATGGACAATAGTTTCAAAACTTTTACTCATCTCTTCTTCTACATTCATATCTTTTTTTCCATCTTTTAGTCTTGTGATCTCTTCTTCCTTTTCTTCTAATTGAGTCTTATTTCTCTCTTCTTGTCCCTTGATCCTTTCTTTTAACTTCAAGATGTGCCTTAGACTTCTCCTAAGAAACTTCTTAGTGTTATCCGAAAGATAGTTATAGTCTATATAATAATGATCATTTCTATATCTATATAAACCCTCTTCAATTTCCTTTTGAAGTTTTAATAGATTTCCTTCTATTCTTTTCACGGGATAAATACCATCAAACTTTACACAAACTGTTTCTACATCTTCTTCTTCACTTGTAGAGAAAAAATCATCATCATCATTGCAATCAAGGGATTTTGAGGGTTCTTTACCTTCATTTGAAGTATCTTCACTTTATTCCTTTTTTCCAACATCTTCAAGGTCTTCCTTTGTGCTATTATCACTTGATTCTTTATCTTCACTTGAAATGTTTTCAAAATCACATTTAGAAATAATGCATTCAAGAGATTTTGATGATTCTTTACCTTTGATGATCTTGATGGAGTGGTCTTCAATTTATTCTTT
>ML796292.1:50149-72019 GCA_009831015.1 Picea engelmannii | reverse complement strand
ATATCTAAACTCAACTCAACTAGTCAAATTGAAGTGTCAACTGAAAGAGAATATTCTATAGGTGGAATATTCTCCCATAAAATATAGGAGACTAGATAATGACTAATTGTGACTAATAAACAAGGAAAAACCTTAGGAAAAATAAATCCTATGTGTGTGTGAAGTAAATCCAACACCCCCCCTGAACATCACTATTGTGAAAATAAAGAATGGGTCCCGGCAATGAGTTCATGTTAGGTACCCAAATACAAAAGATGCACTGAAAATAAAGGAGGAAAGAGGGAAAACCTCATGGGAAACCCCCCCCCCCNTGTATGTAAAAAAAAGAACTACAGTTTCTAGGCAACTGTGTCCTTCACTCCAAGACGAATTCGCAGAGAATGAAACTTCATCTCAATGAAGGTGTTGGTGAAGATATCTGTCGTCTGTTCTGTTGAAGGACAAATATGTAAGTCGATGATCCCCTCGTGTACTAAGTCCTGGATGTAGTGCATGTGGATCTCGATGTGCTTCGTCTGCTGCCTCTAAATTAGATCTCTACAGAAATTTAGAGTGCTCTGGTTGTCACACCAGATGATGATTGACCGATGAAACTGAATACCCAACTCAGTGAGAAAATGTTGTAGCCACATAGCCTGAATGGTTATGTTAATTAAACCTCTGTACTCTGCCTCGGTTGAAGATAGAGCAATGGAAGCTTGCTTCTTGCTCGACCAGCAGATAGGCCCAGAACCAAGACTGAGTGAGTAACCAGATGTGGACTTGCGATCATTTCTATCACCAACCCAGTTGGAATCAGTAAACATGATGAGATCTAATGTAGAGTATGCTTCATAATGAATCTCAAAGGTGATGGTGCCCTGTACGTATCAAAGGATATGCTTTGCAGCCTTCCAATGTAGCTCATATGGCTCCTGCATGAAACTAGAAATTGTGCCAACTGCATAGGAGAGGTCTGTTTTGGAGTGTGTGAGATACAAAAATCTCTCCACTAGTTGTTTGTACAGTGTGTTGTCAACCAGTGGAGTCTCCTCGCCATCCTCAAGGTTGATTCCTGATAGGAAAGGAATCGAAGCATACTTGCAGTCTATCATGTGAAATCTCTCAAGGATATCTTGTGCATAATGGCCTGAGACAGTTTGATGCATGATGCATCCTGAATGATCTTGAGTCCAAGGAAGAATTGTAGCAGACCCATGTCTGTCATCAAAAAACTGTCATGTAGAATCCTCTTGACTGCAACAATCATTGAATTTGAGCACCCAATGATCAACAAATCATCGACATACAAAACTAAAAGTAGAAGTGAATCAACCATCCTGAGCATTTAGACATTCGGATCTAATTTACAACGTACAAATTTCTATGACAACATGTAGGAATCCATGTTGGCATACCATGCCCTTGGAGCATTCTTGAGGCCATAAAGGGACTTCTTCAGTCGACAAACCAAAGATGAGTCTTGCATAAATCCTTGGGGATGCTCCATATAGATATCCTCAGAGAGATCACCATGAAGAAATGCATTCTTTACATCCATCTGATGGACTTCCCATCCCTTGGTTGCCTCAATGGAAAGTGCCAAACCTATGGAATCCATCTTCGCTACTGGAGTGAAGGTCTCATCATAGTCAATACCATGAACCTGCTGAAATCCTTTGGCGATAAGCCTGGATTTGTATCTATTGATCTGTCCATCCGCTGCACTCTTGGTCTTGTAGACTTATCTGCATATGAAAAGTTTCCTCCTAGAAGGAAGGGGAACCATATCCCAAGCTTGGTTCTTGAGGAGGGAGTTGTACTCCTCTTGCATGGCGGATTCCCAAAAGGGATTTCCAGTAGCCTCACCATAAGACTATGGATCTGAAGACTAAAATAAGAAAAGATGCCTGGAGGGAAATGGTTCAGTGGCAGTGAGTGCAACAGGAGGCTCCTTGAAATCAGATCGATTCCTCCTAGTATCGGCTGGATCACCAACAAGATCCCCTGCATCCTGAAGAGTAGTATATTCCCACTTGGGCCTCTGCTCTGGCTCTGCACCTGCATCTGGATGCTCTGACTCTACATATGACTGTACTAACTCTGAATTTGAATCATCTAATTCCTCTGAATTAGAACTCTCGTCTAAAGAAGAGTTAGCATGTGCATGCTCATCATCTCAGACAGGTGGAAGAATGAAGGTGTCTGCATGCGGCTGCTGAGGTGCATGCGAGACACTTTCCTCAAATTGGACACTACGCTCAATGATGAGATGGTCAGAGGAAATATCAATAAGTTTATATCCCTTCACACCATCGGGGTATCCAACAAAAATGCACTTAGTTCTTTGTGGATCAAGTGCCTTCCTCTTTTCAGAGGGAATCTTGGCCCATGCACGTGAATCGAAAATGCAAAAGTGGGTCACTTCTGGTTTGAGGCCGCTCCAAGCCTCATAGGGGGTCTTATCCTTGACAAATATATGGGGTGATCTATTTTGGATGTATGTTTCACAATTAAGTGCTTCATCCCATAGTCTCTATGGTAGTGACTTTGCATGCAACATGCAAGATGCCATCTCCTTTAGAGATCTGTTTTTCCGCTCAGAAAATTCGTTTTGTTGCGGAGTATAGGGAACTGTATGCTGCAACTGAATCCCTGCCTCATGGAAAATATTATGGATCTCATGATTTACATACTCTCCTCCATTATCAATTCATAGGACTTTGATCTTATTTCCGGACTGTGTCTCAACCAGGGCTTTGAAATCTTTGAGGTGTTGAAAGACCCTCAGATTTTTTCCTGAGAAAGTAGATCCATGTAAAACATGAGAAATCATCAACAAAAATGAGAACAAACCTCACTTTGTTGATGGATGGATGTATAAAAGGACCCATAAGGTCACTATGGATTAGATATAAAGGTGCGGAAGCTCGATGAGACTTTCCTTTGTCGAATTTCTCTTGAGGGTGTTTTTCAAGAACACATCCCTCACATACTCCCTTGGAGAAATGGATGTCTGGTAGACCATCAACCAATCTTTCCTTGCTAATCTGTTGCATGTATCTGAAATTCAAATGTCCAAACCTTTCGTGCCATATCCTAATACTTTCATCCGCATGAGTAAGCAGTAAAGTAGAATCAAGTTCAATGAATTTAGAAAAAGTATACAATCTAGACTGATAATTTACCTCACCGGTAACAACCCTGGATTTGGTTTGCATGTCGTAGATGTCCACAAAATTTGGCATGAATATGACTTTCTTTTCAGTGCCGGAATTTTTCATCTGATACACGAAGAGAAGATTGAAATAAAGTTTGGGAACATGTAGCACATTCTCAAATCTTCCCTTGGTGAGTTAAATCCTTCCTTTGTTAGTGACTTTGATAGAAGAGTTGTCCCCCATCAGAATAGGAGGACCTTTGCATGAATCCAAAGAATAATATACTTCTTTTGAGGCAGCCATGTGATGTGATGCTCTTGAATCAACGATCCAAGCATCGAGAGAGGAGTTGATGGCAATCAAGGTATGGCTAGAATTGCCTTTCTTGGAATTCAAATCTTTTGGCTTCTTCTTCTTGGTACCCTCGGGGATGCGATCTCCAAGGTTGTTTTGCTGAAGTATTTGAGACATCAGATCTATTTTTTTTGCATGCATGCGGATTCCGAATCGAATCCTTTGTGTCAGTACGTGCATTTCTCTGCTCTTCTTCCCTTTTCCCCTTTGGATCCGGAGGCATCGGTGGAGGGTTTTCTGTACCCTTCCTTATTCGGATGTGCATGAGCTTTCCATTTGTATTTATCTTTAGATTTCTGATATTTGTGGCTGCCATCATGCACAGTGAGTGCATGTGCCCTTGGGCCTTTGATTGTGCCCATGTTGATGAGCTTAGTTTGCTCTTGTGTAAGGGATTGGATAAATTATTCAAGAGAAGGCATCTTCCAGGTGGCTCCAAAGGCGAATATGAAAGTATGGAATGTGGATACGAATATAGAGAATTCAGGACCAATATTGGAGAGAATGGTGAGAACCATTTGTTTCTCCTCCTTTGATTTATCAACCCCGCAAGCTTTGAGTTGCGACAGTAAATCCTTGAATTTTGTAAATAAATATTGGATATTCTCGAAGCTTTTTGGATCTAATGTTAGAAAATCCACCTCCAGCATGTTTCCCCTCATCTCATCCTATTTTCCAAATATCCCTTACAAGGTGGTCCAAGATTCATTGGGAGTCTTACAAGAAGATATATGAAAAAGGAGATCGGGAGAAATAAGACTGCAAATTGTTCCGAGTGCCTCATCCATGCGATTTAAGTACTTGGATTTTTCTATGGATGATGTTGGTTCGGTATCTGTATTCAAGTTTAACCCATACAACCCTCTGGTTTAGAGATGTATGGCTATTTTATCCTTCCATGCAAAATAGTTGTAAGGTGTAAGAATGAATTCTTTTTGGAAATCCATCTTTCCGTTGTCGTCAATATTTTGTACCTGCAAATAATTTTGGTGTAGCTTTTGCTTAGTAGTCCATTGGATATGATACCATGTAAATGTTTTGAACCTTCACATAATAGATCTAGTTAAACAATAATACACAC
This sequence comes from Picea engelmannii, assembly GCA_009831015.1. NCBI lineage: Eukaryota > Viridiplantae > Streptophyta > Pinopsida > Pinales > Pinaceae > Picea > Picea engelmannii. The sequence continues at coordinate 67,444 of ML796292.1, read as the reverse complement.
ATTTGTAGAGAGAATTTGAGAAAGAGGAAGAAGGAGAGAAATAATGAAATAATTCTCATTAACCGTTGTGAATAATGAATAATTTACACATGATATACTCTGTATAACTCAATGAGTGCACATTGGAGGAGAACCAATGCACCATAGTGGTGGTCTAGAGTGATCTGGACACACACCAACAATTACGAGAGTGAAATTCCACCTAGTCTAGTCTCTCAGGAAGTTACGTGAGTGAACTGCCACCTAGTTGAGTTAACTAGTCAACTAATCTTCAGTTAACAGACTAAAGAGAGAGTAGTGATGAGTTAACTCAGGGAATCAAGGCTAATGCATCAGTTTGGTGATGATCCCAAGGAAATTTCAAATTAGCATGGTGATGATCCCAATGTTGCATGGTGATAAAACCAATGCAACATCTAAACTCAACTCAACTAGTCAAACTGAAGTGTCAACTGAAAGAGAATATTCTCGAGGTGGAATATTCTCCCCTAAAATATAGGAGACTGGATAATGACTAATTATGACTAATAAAAAAGGAAAAACCTTAGGAAAAATAAATCCTAGGTGTGTGTGAAGTAACTCCAACAACCATCACACGAGAACCCGTGAGAAATATGTCAAATTTAGAGCTTCTACTAAGTTCTTTTCAATTTACTAGACAATAATAGCAAAAGAAGGATCACTGAGAGAAACACAATCACACGGTACACACCATTTTATCCTGGGAAAACCTCACGGGGGAGAAAACCCAACAGAGACTTCCTTAATATAGATTTCCAATACAATGCCAAGACAAAAGACAAAACCACCAAGAATAACCAAGACTGAGCATGCGCCTCTCTCTCCTTCTTTTGGCAACTGCAACTATCTCCAAAAATATGCGCACTAGATGAGTGGATGAGTGAGTGTGAGAATGAGGCATCATCCTCTCCTATTTATACTAGTTGATAGGCGCTAGGGTTGTGTCTTTTCACCAAGCAAGGCCGACTTCTTCAACTAGTGGTTAAAACCACTTTAATTAGACCTAGTGGACGACTTCTCAATTAGCACCATATAAACATGGTTTGACCAATCTACAATAGAGGATTTGGTCATACATAAGCCCCGACATGATCAATACACAAAAGGGGATTGATCTATATAATAATAACTCAATTATATTTAGAATATTCTTCGCAGTTACAATATTTCAACACTCCCCTTTAACAAGAAGGGTATTCTACAATACAACACCAACAAGAGAGAGAGAGGGAAACGACATCATCAACATATGGAACACCAACTGACACATCTATAAATCATCGAAAGTTTTTCTCATCATCAATAACATCATCGTTCACAACAAGGATCTGGAATAGTATCATGATCGTCATTCACAACATAGAGCTGGAATGGCATCATCATCATCATTCTTTGCATCAAATTCAATTGGTATAACACTAATACAACATCATCAATCAATACAATACTGATGCATCATCATCAACATATTCAGCATGAAGCTGAAGTAGTAACATCATCATCATATTCAACATGAAGCTGAAGTAGCATCATCATCATCATCTTCAACATGAAGATAAAGTAGCATCATCATCATCATCTTCAGCATGAAGCTGAAGCATCAACATTAATAGCATGAAGTTGAAGCATCAACATCAATAACATGAAGCTAGAATAATAATATCACCAACACAAGGCTGGTACACCAACATCAACAAAACGAGGCTGAGATAACAACATCACCGACATGAGGTTGAGATAACAACATCATCAACATCATGAGGCTAAGTCAACAACATCATCATCAACACGAATTTGAGATAACACCATCATCAGCATATGGCAACAGAATGAGGCAGGTGTAACAACAACATTTTTTGGTACTCTGACAGTCCCTAGGGATCTACACATGAATCATAAGATTCCCTAGGATATAAAATCCTAACGGAGCTATCACATGGTACTATGACAGACCGGCCTTATCGAATGTTTGAGATATGACCAGGAATCATAAGATTCCCTAGGATTGTAAAAATACTAATGGAACTACCACTACTGATCATAGCCGACATATACATGCACAGGTACTCTGACAGACCGTCCTTACTGGACCTTCAGGATCTGTCTAGGGATGATCATGTTGATGATTACAACTTCATGAGACATCCTCTAGGACACATTATCCTCTGAGAATGAGTGAGACGACTTGTGAGAGATCCCATGAGTTGGGTGTGCCCATGTGATGGGTGTGTTGTTCCTCTATGAGAATGAGATGAAATGGTGTGTGCCCCTATGTGGGGTGAGGATGCCCATGATATGGTTGTGTCGATGTGTATGCCCCTATGCGGGGTTAGGATGCCCATGAGATGGGTGTGTCATTTGAGATGAAACGATGTGTACCCCTGTGAGGGGTGAAGGAACCCATGCGATGGGTGTATCATTCTCCTATGTGTAGAGTGTTGAGACAATCTCGTACTCCAGATGTTTCTCCCCCGTGACTCAGTGAGACATAGATCTGTTGAGTAGGACGTCCATGTGGATGAGCATAGGTGGACGTGCCCCTAGTGGATGAGAACTAGTGGGTGTGTGAGATCCCTTGCTATATTTTCTAAGAGTAAGATTTACTTGTAACCCTAATTGTGATGTAAAGGGTACAAGTCGGCCCCACCATAAGGTGAAAGATAACTAATGATTATTGTAAAAGATAATTAATATTGTAATTATTAATTATATTTTGAGTTATTGAGGTTGGCCCTATTGTGCCAATAGAAACCACTTTTGATGTGTTCAGTCTAGTATAAATAAAGGTGATTTTCCCATTGAGGAAACATACAAGTCACATGTCATTTGGAAATTTCAGCAAGTACATATTCTAGGGCTGAAGTGCGCACCTCTCTTGGGAGCTAGCTTCTTGGTTTTCGAGAGCACCATTTTATGTGCTAGGTCTATGGTGTGGGAGGTATTTCTCTTGAGAATATAGAAAAAGATTGTTGATTTTTCTTCCCTTGTTGAAAAGGGTTTTCCATGATATTTCTTGTGTTCTTGTGCATGGTATATCTTCTTGTGATCTTGGTTATTGAAACAATTGTGAATGGTATAGCTTCATTTGTTTATGTTTCAAGTACATGACTAAAATGAAATAAAACTCATGCTTGAGCCAAGGATAGTGAAAATTCAACATGGTATCATAGAATAGGTATTGAAGAACCCATTGCATAATCATTAAAGCCAACCATCCTCCTTTATGCAAATTCATATGACCTTCTAGGGTTTCTAAGAAAAAGGTACGAACCTTCTTATTTTTCAGTTTCTACAGCTCATTAACGGAGATTTTCATCTCACAAGTGTTCTTATAAATTTCAAGGCTTATTGTCGGTAGTCATAAGCCCAACAAAACCTAAGTTTTCTAGCCTAGCCTAGCCGTTAGGTTTTCTAGCCCAGTTGGCAAGGGTTTGTGAAGAATCTGAAAATATGATGAACATAACCTTGGTGGAAGATAGGATTGATGGATCAAGCAACTTCAGCTCCTGGAAGTCAAGAATTCAGGTCACCCTTGAAAGAGGAATACTTATTGTGGGGGATACAAAAAGGTTTACTAGAGACAACTACCGATGAAGAAAGGAAGGAAGATGAAGTCAAGGAAAGAAATATAATCATCTACTCAAGATCTTGCATTGAAGCGCCATCTTCAAAATATCAAGATGACAAAAGGTGACATCGTGGCTACATTTTTCATGAAGATTCTAGAGATCATAGATCAGATAGGTGCCATTGGAGAAATCATATCAACACTCTCAGGTATGCACTTGTATATATTATTTGTATCATTTTCATGAGGGTACTTGCAGGAGGAAGGAACATTTGCTACAATCATGGATCCAGAGGGATCTCAGTGCACTCAGAGGAACAACACACTAGAAGTGAAGACTCCAAGTTTAATTATTTTAATTATCATGCCTCTAACCTACATTTCTAAGTTTGCTACATTACAAGCAGGTGTTGTAGTTGTGACAACAATCCTTAAATTGTTTTGATTCTATAGATGTACTCATTATTCTCCTCTAGGAGATATCCTTGTATTGTTTCATTTTGTTTATTTTCTTGTTCCAAGCAGGTTAACAACAAAGGAAGATGTTTATCCTTCATACTTCAAAGGGATTCACTTGACTCAGAGGGAGTCAAAACTATTTGAGAAGGAGGAAGAACATAATCATCATTCAAGCAACCAAAGCAATGATACATGGTATAGTCTACCTATGATTATGTGGGTAGAAGCATGCATGGCAACAATATATGTTCAAAACGGGAGCCCTCACCAGATTTTGAAGAACATAAATCCCGAAGAAGACTTCACCAGAGTGAAGTATGAGATTGGAGACTTCAGGATATTTGGGTGTCCAGTATACTTTCATGTACCCAAAGAAAATAGGTTCAAGATAGACCCTTCAGGAAAGAAAGGTACATTTGTGGGATACAGTGAATCTTTGAAGGAATATAAGATCTACATCCCTGGTTAGAGATAGATTGAAGTAAGCAGAGATGTTATCTTTGAAGAAGAAATAGCCTTTCAAAGATCCAGAGAATCTCAGATGGAGATTGATAGCGAGACAATACCTTCTCCCCCTCCAGAAGTTCATATGGAGACAACCATTATTCAAGTTGATCCAGTTGATCCAGTTGATATCCCCAGAGACATTACAGTAGGCCATAAAAGGCCTTCCTGGGATCGACAAACTCTGTAGGAGGCAGAGGGCCATGCAACTCCTCAAGGCACATTCCGAGAGAGAAAGAGACCAAAGATATTTTTGAGCTATTTTTCAACCTTGAGTCACATCATTGATACCAAGCCTTCTTGTCATGGAGAAGCAATAGGTGAGAAAGTATGGAAAAATGCCATGATAGAATAATATCAGTCCATCTTGAAGAATGATGTATGGGATATTGTTCCGAGACCAGAAGGGAAGTTTGTAGTGACTTCCAAGTGGATCTATAATATCAAGCATGCAACTGAGGGAAGTGTTGAGAAATACAAAGCGAGATTTGTATCCAGAGGATTCTCACAAGTAGAGGGAGTTTACTATGATGATACATTTGTTCCAGTAGCCCGATACACTTCCATCTATACTATCAATGCACTAGCTGCATCCATGGGTTGCAAACTACATCATATGGATGTAAAGACAACCTTTATCAATGGTAATATTGAGGAAGAATTTTATATCAAGCAACCTGAAGGATTTGTGATACACGATGAGAAATCTCATGCGTGCAGGTTGAGGGAAGCCCTGTATGGACTAAAGCAAGAACCTCGTTCTTGGTATGAGAAGATGGATGGATTCTTGATGAGTTTGGCCTTCAGCAAGAGTGTTGTTGATCCAAACCTATATTATCATATTGTTGGTGACGAGTGCCTGATATTGGTCCTGTATGTGGATGACTTATTCTTACTGGTTCAGAAAGAATTATTATTGAATGCAAGTGAGCTTTGACTTCTAAATTTGAGATCAAGGACCTGGGTATGATGTACTACTTCTTGGGACTAGAAGTATGGTAGAGGAATGATGATATGTTCCCGAGTCAAGGAAAATATACAGTGGAGATATTGAAGAATTTTTGTATGACAGACTGCAAATCGATGCCTACAACGATGGTGATGGATTTGAAGAAAATGAACAATGATTATACTGATTCAGGCGAGATTGATCCACATTTATACTGATAGTTGATTGGATCATTGATGTATTTGGTTAACACCATACCTGATATATGTTATGCATTGAATGTACTTAGTCAGTTCATGAGTCAACCGAGACAGACTCACTAGATAGCATCAAAGCATGTATTGAGATATCTACGAGGCACAATTGGATATGGCCTGAGATATGCCTCTAGTGTATACTTGAGTTTGAAAGGATGTGCTGATGCAAATTGTGAAAAGAGAACAATGGACCAAAATAGCACATCTGATTGTTGTTTTACCATGGGGTCTGCAATGGTTTCCTGGTGTGATAGGAAATAAATCTCTGTGGCCTTGAGTACCGTAGAAGCAAAGTATATAGCGTTGAGTGTGGAAGTCCGCGAAGAAGTGTGGCTTCACAAGCTCATGAAGGATGTATTTGTTCATGATATGTATCGTACCATTATTCATTGTGATAGCTAGAGATGTGTGAAGCTCTATGAGAACCCTTTGTTTCACGACAAATCAAAACACATTGAGATCAATATCATTATATTAGAGACATGGTACAGAGGAATGAAGTACACATGAAGTACCTTCCTACACATGAGCACATTGCAGATATCTTCACCAAACTGCTTGCCAAGACGAAGTTCGAGTACTTCCATGAGAGACTTGGCCTAGTGGATAATGCCTCCCTAGTTGAAAGGGATTGTTGATGATTACTGATTTGTGAGACATCCTCCAGGACACGTTCTCCTTTGAAACTAAGTGAGACGACCTGTGAGAGAGCCCATGAGTTGGGTGTGCCCATGTGATGGGTGTTTCGTTCCTCTCTGAGACTGATATGAAATGATGTGTGCCCCTGTGTGGGGTGAGGATTCCCATGAGATGGGTGTGTCGATGTGTATGTCCCTATGTGGGGTGAGGATTCCGATGATATGGGTGTGTCGTTTGAGATGAAACGATGTTTACCACTATGAGGGGTGAAGGTGCCCATGTGATGGGTGTATCATTCTCCTTTGTGTAGAGAGTTGAGACAATGTGGTACTCTAGATGATTCTCCTGTGTGACTCAGTGAAAGAGAGATCTATTGAGTAGGACATCCCTGTGGCTGAGAACATGTGGACATGCCCCTAGTGGCTAAGCACTAGTGGGTGTGTGAGATCCCTTGCTATATTGTCAAAGAGTAAGATTTACTTGTAACCCTAATTGTGATGTAAAGGTTACAAGTCAGCCCCACCATAAGGTGAAAGATAATTAATGATTATTGTGAAAGATAATTAATATTGTAATTATTAATTATATTATGAGTTATTGAGGTCGGCCCTGTTGTGCCAATATACACCACTTTTTATGTGTTCAGTCTAGTATAAATAAAGGTGATTTCCCCATTGAGGAAACATACAAGTCACATGTCATTTGGAAATTTCAGCAAGTACATCTTCTAGGGATGAAGTGTGCACCTCTCTTGGGTGCTAGCTTCTTGGTTTTGGAGAGCACCCTTTTGTGTGCGAGGTCTATGGTGTGGGAGGTATTTATCTTAAGAATATAGCAAAGGATTGCTAGGTTTTCTTCCCTTGTTGAGAAGGGTTTCCTAGGATATTTCTTGTGTTCTTATACATGGTATTTCTTCTTGTGATCTTGGTTATTGCAGAAATTGTGAATGGTGTAGATGCATTTGTTTATGGTTCAAGTACATGACTAAAATGAAATAAACCTCATGCTTGAGCCAAGAAAAGTGAAAATTCAACAAATCAGTCCCCTAGGATATAAAATTCTAACTAAACTATCCACTGTTAGTCAAGATACCATAGTATCATCAACATCACTCCCCCTTTCGAGGGAGGTCCTTTCGGAATATACCAAGCTTGTATTGAAAGTATTCAAACTTTACACGAGACAGAGGCTTAGTTAACACATCTGCAACTTGCTCATCTGTGCCAACATATTGGAGCTTTACAACTCCCCTCTGCACCATATCACGAATGTAGTGATACCAGATTTCTATGTGCTTCGACTTGTCATGGAACACAAGGTTCTCTGTCATTTTTATGTAAATCCGTTTATCACATAGAATCATGATGGCTTCCATATCTAGATCGAATAGACCTGACAACAACTTCTGAAGCCATATGACTTCACAACTAGCGGAACATGCTGCAATGTATTCCACTTCTGTCGTGCTAAGAGAAATATTGGATTTCTTCCTACTCTTCCATGAAGTCATGGATGAACAAGTTCTGCTTCCTGTCAAGGTGGCTTCATTATCCATTTATCAAGTCTACTTAATGTTTGGTCATCTTTGGAGCCTTCTTCTTATTACAATCAATCTTCTATGTATCTCATAAATAACTTCTTCTTCATCTTCTTTGGTACATGAATGTATACGGTCATGTACATAATCTGCTTCATGTCTCGTCTAATATGTTTCCTTCTACAACCGTCACTATAGCTTCCTTAGGGCACCCGTGACCTGACCAGAACATGAACAACAACATACAATAATAATACTCTTTATAATAATAATAAAACAATAGAACGAATAATTGTCACAACAACTCCTTTAGAGATATCACTTGTGACTTGCCTGAAACAAAGATTAAAAGTAAGAAATACAACACTGAAAGAAACACTCTTATAGTGTTGTGATCAATCATTCCTCCATGGTATACTGGAGGCAAAAAAAGAAGTTTCTCCTGGAGGAGATGTTAGTTATATCTGGTAAATGATTACAATAAGCATTGATCTCAATGTGCTCACATGCTACCAAGTATAATATTTTTCAAAGATTGCTACCTCAACTATAGTGTTTACTTGTAATGAGGTAGTTATTAAGCTTGTCATGTGAAATTTTGAATCAAACCTGGAACCTGGAGTATTTTCCTCAAGAATGAGTGTGTTTCTTTTCTTTCAAGTCTCCCTCACTTAAGATGACAAGTACTTTCTTCAACCTGTCCTCTATACTAAGAAAATATGCTATCTTGAAAGAAATATAAGTTAGAGAATAAACTCTAATCTCATTTTAATACCTTGAATTTCAATTTTTGACCAAGGGTTAGTATGATGGTCATAGCTTCAACATACAACCTATATGTCATAACAAATAGATGCATATTAAAATGATCAAACCCAAGGTGGATTATTCATTTGAATGTGTTGGATCAGAGATCCTTTTGGATCTATGATTGTCAAGAGATCCTTTCACCTGCAAATACCCTTTAGAATAATAATGCATTTTAATCATATGTAAGCACATACTTATGAAAATATCTTGCTAGGGTAAGGTGTACTAGGAAAATAAAACAACAGTCCCAAAACTTCACAAAGACTTTCACTGTAACTGGTAATGCAATTGGCATGAAGGAATTGGCACTGCAACTGCAACTGCAACTTAGCGTTTTATGAGGAAACCCTAATTTTTTAAAATTTTAAAATTTGGAATTCTGATCCAAGGACTAGATGCGTTGGGCTGAGGCAAGTAGGCTGGAGCTGTCAGATTTCAAAATTTTCAATTTTTACCCCTTGAAACTGAGCCTGTGCAAATCTGGACTGATACTTCTAGTACTGGTTTTGGTTTCCTAGTTTTCTGGTACCCGTCAAAACTAGGGTTTCACTTTCCGAAGGATTTGGCCACTGAAAAAGTGTGTTCAAGCTTCCAATGAGTTCGTTAGGCTAGGACACACTTCCCTAGATGGTTTTGGGTCAGACATTCTGATCTGAAAATGAGCAAGTACTTTACGCAAGTTTTCAATTGAGAATCGTTTTCTGACGAAGTATTTGCATAAGGATTAAAGGGAATATGAATCCATGCTTAACCATTCTTGTAAACAATAATGCATAACACATGAACTCAAAATGGAATAAAGCACATGAAAAGACACATGAGAGAGACAACCAAAGTTGGTACCGAAGTTCACCCCTCCTGGGCTACGTCTCCGAACCCACTTCAATTGGAATACAGATCGCTTTCATTCCTTCTTCAAAAGATGTTGGGACCTTCTCATAAGTGATTACATAAGAGATGCTTTCTCCTTCAATGAGGATTCAAGAAGACTATTCACACTCATACCTCTCCATACATCAAGAAGGATAATACCTTACATGAATGAGTCTCTCAAAACTTAGGAGTAGTAGCACTATGGCTTTCTAACTCCAGTCATTAACTCTCCATTACTCTCCTCTTACTCTCCCCTTAAAATGGGCTCACATATGGAATTATATAGTTTTTCCTCACTCCCTCTTAAGAAAGAGCATTTAATTCCTAGATCCATAGTAATAGGATCTAATTACAAAAGAGGAAAAACAAGATCCATGAATGTAGGATCTCAAACTATATTCAAGTACATAAATGGAAAAGCCTCAAAAACACCCAAAGACTCTTCATCCATGTCCTTGATTCTCTCAACCTAATAGTGAGAAAAATGGAAAATTGGTGTGAGATGGTTTCTCACATAAAAACCAATTTCCAAAATGATAATTTAATGAAAAATACTTGAGTCTAATTTCCCTCACAAGTATTAATCATTTTACATCAATAACGTATAATAATGTATAAGTTTTTCAAAAGCTCATAAAGCATAAATAATATGCATGAGCATCTCATAAAGCATAAGAATGCATGAGACCCTTTCCTCACAAAGCATTAATAAAATGCATGAGAAATATAAACTCAAAACACATAAGTTTACCACCTTCACCACTCTGCAAATCAACTTGGTGAACACAGTAAAGTCCTTCTATGTGTGTAAATCCATTCATATCACGCCTCCCCACAAAGAACCTTTTTGTCTCCAAAATTATCAACTCTATCTGTATGCAAATTTCCTCAAAAGGTGCATTCTTTCAAGACTCCTTCACATGCATACTTCAGAATCAGGATGCAAAGCCAACACTCACAACCGCTGCAAAGAAAATGTTTGGAAAGACACATCTCTTGTCTCTTTCACCTCTGTTCTTCGGAGCTGAAATGTCGAAGCCCACCTGCATAATCTTGCAACCTGTAGCAGATGATACATGTACCACAATCTTTAGCGTACCTTACTTGCCAAGAGTTTATAACTACACTCTTGGTCAAGTTTACAATGAATTGCCAAAATGGCATAGGCAAATTGCCTCAATCAACTGTTTACAATGATGATTACAAAATTAAGCCACTTAAGGCTTAAGGTGAAATAATAACACCTCTCACTCTCCTCACTCAAGAATGGCTAAATATCCATTACAATGCTTCATAATAATTGGTTTTACAAGGCACTTTGATATACCATAATGTGCACAAATTAGGCAAACGCTATGGTCCTATCTACCCATTACAAAATGTGTAGTAATATATGCACTAGTGGTGTAATCTATGGTTTCAAATCCACTACAAAGGATGTGCACCTAATATCAAAGGTTTTAATCTCCCTTGGTTTTTCCATTTCCCATTTTAACATATGGAAAAATTTCCAAAGTACCCTGGATTTCCATCTTACCCATCATATGGAAACTTGTTTTCGCAACAATAAAATTCAATAGTTGAAATGGGAAAACTATAATATAAATCCACATCACATGATGTGCCATGCCTCAAACACTGAAACCAAAGTAACAAACCCATTTTCCAATGGCGAATTCTAATATTTGGCGCCTAAAGTTTTTTATTTTCTACTTGTGCTTTAGTACTTGGCTCGATGGCGCTCAAAGGTTGTAGCCACAGACTCTCTATCCTTGGTTCTGTGGTAGACTTGCAACACCCATTCGGAGCCTTGGCCCTCATCCCTTGCTCTCATGATAAATCCCTTAGCTCCATATATAGTGCCGGTTGAAGACATAGCGTTCGATACCCAACGTACAGTCCAACCACTGGTGTCATTGGAATCGCCACAAGTTCTTTGCTAAAAAAATAAAGTTCACTTTTTTTTTTGCAACCAATGAATTTTCCTGCTATCGTCGAGATGCTCCTCGAATAAGACTTTTGTTGAATTGAAAGGAAGCAAAACATAGTAGGAACCCAATGAACGTCGACCCACCATTGTCATTGAAATTTAAGTAATGATTGACCCAAATATTCAGGTCATCGCAAAGTGCACCACTAGTGTCTGAAAATACACCAGATTGAAAGAGACGAGCAGTAAACCTACCACTGAACTCATATGCAATGAGGGCTCCCACAACTCTTCTGTAATAGAACATTAAGAACTCGACCAAACAAATATGGTGGTGATGGTATTGAAGGACATAAAGAGAGAGTAGTCAGAATTGAAGTCGTGATTCTGCCAGCACCCAAGAGATCATGAGATAAAATCTCCTGACACTCTGTTTGGCTTCGATATGGCTGTGGAATGGAAGAGGCTCCCTGCACTCCTTCATTCGAACTCCACAACTGTAGCGACTTGAATGATATTTGTATCGACGTCGATCCTTTCAGTGATCGATCGTCGATCACTTGCTTCACGGGATGATGATGTGTTTACTGATCAAAACCCTGGTGTTGTCGACAATTGTTAACTGGCCATAGGGTCGCTTCTACCTACATGCCACGATTTTCTGGGTAGAAAAATATTCTATATATCGTATCATCGTCAGCATAACCCCAAGAAGTGGCAGCCACAACTAGGCTTTAGCAACAGATCGATGAGCAACAGGTACGCAACAACAAAGTTCATTATATAAAAAAAAACGGGTCAAAATACCTCCAAATCCTCCTTTGAATTGTTTGTGCTAATCTTCTGCGATTTATATGTCGGTGATGATTGTGTTGGCAACCTCGTGGCAGTAGAAGGCTGGTCATCCAACTGATGGAAGGGCTAATCATAAATAGTTTCCAAACAATCGAAGAAGGTGGTGTCAACATCTACGAAATCAAGAACCCCGTGATCTCAGAATATAACCACCTACCATGATAGATCGTTGATCAATACTTTGGCGTCAGTGAGATTGATGAGATATTCACTATTGTGGTTGTTTAGATCATCCTTTCCATCACAAGATTGTTGATATATTCACGTGAACCAAGCCGCAGATCCATAGAAACGCCACAAACATAGTGATGGATTCTTTGTCACACAACATGAACAAGTGATGCCGGAGCTATCCAGAAGTATTCCACTTGTCTTGGACATCCATTCGAATTCCCCCAATGTGGAAATCGACAACTGAAAGCGATTCTCCTCTTGTGTAGTCAAAGTCTAAACTCAGATATTAGCAATCCTGAGGTTGTGAAGGATGGAAGGATGCCCATCTCTGCTCTGTCCAGCAACTGGAACGGACCATCAAAGTAAATCGCATAGATGCAGATCCATCGCTTCTTCCTCCAGAATTGACGACGGAATTGAAAAATCCATAGATCGCTCGAACTCGTCTTTTGCTGTTGTTTGACATCATTGTGAAGGGAATCATGGAGAAGGTTCCTCGTCAGCAACAACAATACTACAGTGAATCCTTTCGTTGAGCCCTTCTCTAGTCGAATTCACCACCAATTTTACACGACCTGAACATGAAATCTCCTTAGAATTGCCCTCATTGTTGTTTTCACTGCCAAGTTCTCGGTCCAACGTTGAAGTGACAGCCTCATTCTCTGATCTCTTATTTCAATATGCAAAAATATGTTAATTGGCTCCCTTGAGCTCGACATTTATGTGCATTTTTTGGCCAGGTTCCTGATATAGGGTCCCAAAAATAACTGTGATTGCAAAATAATCTTCTTTCATCACCGGATCTTGCAAGATCTCTCAATTGGCATGTAGATTCTCAAGCTTTGTGGGTACTCTCATTGCAGGGGAAATGTTGTAAGTGAATTCATCATGAATATTTGGAGTAACACCAGTACCCTCATCATGATCAATCATAACGAAATCTTAAATAGATTTGCATCATTTACTGCTACTAACATCTTGAACAATTATTCTTATTCGACAATACCTACTATGGTATTTTACTGTAAGAGGGATCCACCTCCATTCTGAAACTCAGTGAAATAAATTGCACAGTGGTAGCAACACCGTGTACAGTCCACTACAACATGCGGTAAACTGAATGATGAACAAACAAATGATATGCTTCATAGTTTCACTATGAATAAGTGATCTTTATCAATTCTTTCTCATACAAACGAAGTGAATTTCCTCCATGTTTTTTTCAATCAATGGAAACAAGCAAAATGATTGGAGGTGCTACAACATATGCTAATATTGGCTATGAAAGAATGATATCCATTTCTTACCCAACCAATCAAAGGTACCTTCTTTTTGCGACCGCATTTCTTCGGAGACTGGAGCAAGAACATTGATCACATGCTCCATTATCTTTGTAGCCTCCTTCTTGGTGGGTGTTTTAGCAATCTGTCTGTTTGTTGGTCTTTGGCGAATTTAGGGATGTAACTTCCAACACTTCTTCTCCCAAAGGCCACTGATCTCGCAATGAGTGCAATAGTTCCTTCGCTTCTCTTTTAATAGAATCTCCTTGTCACGAAGGCGTGAAAGGGGTTCCCTTTTCTTTGCCCCACTTTTGGTGGGCATGCTCATCTTCTCTACCCAAGTTTTCTTCTTGCAATCCTTGGCTACATCATGGTTAGAAGACCTATGACCATAATCATCTTTCTCATATGTAAGAAGAGAATTGAAATGTCCTTTATACTTTCCTGAGTGGTTCTTGCCCTGATGAAGACAAGCTGGCTTGATTCCTTTCGTGGAATCCGATGGTGAAGAGATAGTTTTTGCTTTAGCACCCTTTGAGCATTCTCCATTCTTCTCCTTGCCATAACCCAAACCTACGAATCGTGGTATTTGTACCACCTCTAATGGCTGAGTGATTCCTTGGCCATGAACGCCAAGTCCACCTCCTCTGTACCCATCTTCATGAGGAGCTTCATGCACACGTTAGTTTCATACTGAGAAAACATTGAACATGACAAAGCATCATATACCTCGGTTTGAGTTCGTGCATCCATGATAGAAGGCTCTTTTTCCTCCATTCGTTCACCATGTTGCAACTTATCCAAGAGATCATCCTTGGTTTGCAATTCGAGTTGCAATTCTTCAATAATTCTATTGAGGACTTCTCCATGAAGCTGAGACCTCTCTTGAATCTCTTTCTTCTCTTCTTCTGCAACCTGCAAAAGTCTCCTCAGCTCTGAGTTTTCATCTTGAATGATGTGATTTATCTCTTCTAATCCTAGAAGCCTTTCTTCTTTCTTCGCTCCTTTTCCTATCCTGCAAAGCAGTCAACCTAGCTCTGATACCACATGATCTGAAAATGGGCGAGTACTTTATGCAAGTTTTCAATTGAGAATCGTTTTTTGACGAAGTATTTGCATAAGGATTAAAGGGCATATGAATCCATGTTTAACCATGCTTTTAAACAATAATACACAACACACATGAAATCAAAATGGAATAAAGCACATGAAAATATAAGTGAGAGAGACAACCAATGTTGGTAATGGAGTTCACCCCTCCTGGGATACGTCTCCGGACCCTCTTCAATTGGAATACAAATCACTTTCATTCATTCTTCAAAATATGTCGGGACCTTCTCATAAGTGATTACATAAGAGATTCCTTATCCTTCAATGAGGATTCACAAAGACTACTCACACTCATACCTCTCCATACATCAAGAAGGATAATACCTTACATGAATGAGTCTCTCAAAACTTAGGAGTAGCAGCACTATGGCTTTATAACTCTAGTCATTAACTCTCCATTACTCTCCTCTTACTCTCCCCTTACAAAGGGCTCACATAAGACATTATATAGTTTTTCCTCACTCCCTCTTAAGAAAGAGCATTTAATTCCTAGATCCATAGTAATAGGATCTAATTACAAAAGAGGAAAAACGAGATCCATGAATGTAGGATCTCAAATTATCTTCAAGTACATAAAGGGAAAAGCCTCAAAACCACCCAAAGACTCTTCATCCATGTCCTTGATTCTCTCAACCTAATAGTGAGAAAAATGGCAAATTGGTGTGAGGTGGTTTCTCACATAAAAACCAATTTCCAAAATGATAATTTAATGAAAAATACGTTAGTCTAATTTCCCTCACAAGTATTAATCATTTTACATCAATAATGTATAATAATGTATGAGTTTTTCAGAAGTTCATAAATCATAAACAATATGCATGAGCATCTCATAAAGCATAAGAATGCATGAGACCCTTTCCTCACAAAGCATTAATAAAATGCATGAGAAATATAAACTCAAAACATGTAAGTTTGCCACCTTCACCACTCTGCAAATAAACTTGGTGAACATAGTAAAGTCCTTCTATGTGTGGAAATCTGTCTGGATCACATTCTCTTCCAACAAAAAAACCTAATTTTGTTGTACGAAAATAGTGACGTTTTTTATTACCTAGTGAAAGGTGATCTACTAAGTTTAGCTCTGATGTCTTGTTAAATTTAGGGCTGCTATTAAGTTATTTTCAATTTACTAGACAATAATAGCATAAGTAATATCACTGAGAGAAACACAATCACAAGGTACACAACATTTTATCTTGGGAAACCATCATGGGGGAGAAAACCAAGCAAAAATCTCCTTAATATAGATTTCCAATACAATGCCAAGACAAAAGAAAAAACTACCAAGAATAACCAAGAGTGAGCATGTGCCTATCTCTCCTTCTTCTGGCAAATGCAACTATCTCCCAAAATATGCACACTAGATGAGTGACTGAGTGAGTGCGAGAATGAGGCATCATCCTCTTTTATTTATACTAGATGATAGGTGCTAGGGTTGTCTCTTTTCACCAAGCAGGGCTGACTTCTTCAACTACTAGTTAAAACCACTTTAATTATCCATAGGGGCCGACTTCTCAATTAGCACCATATAAACATGGTTTGACCAATCCACAATAGGGGATTTGGTCATACATAAGTCCCGACATGATAAATCACAAAGTATACATCACGACTCTATCCTGTAGTCAGTTAGAGGGTATTCCAGATCATTTTGGAAGACTGACCTTGGCCAATTCTAGCTATTTTTACACGCTGTAATGTATGCATTTATGGAGGTTTTCATTGTAAGGAATTAAACCCTATTGTAGATCATATGTTGTATCCAGAGATCGGCTCTCACAACCTCTCTGTGAACTCCAAATATCATGTAAATATCATCACCTTGGAACAATTGACCTATTAACCATTTGATTGTTGATACCATGAGTCATTTCATTTGTCATGAAGCCTCCAGGATTTACCAAAGACTGAAATATACTATAACGTCCACCAACAAGATATTAAGAAAAAACTTGATAATTGTGTCGTTGATACAACTTAAACCAACATTTTCAAGATAAAAAACCTTAATACCAATTGTAAATTCCCAATCACTAAAACATGACTAAAATTAAAATCTTTATTCTTTAATTCTTTTGAGGCCATAAGAGGCTCTCATGTAGGATCAACACATCTCCTTTCATGTAAGGTAGCTAGAGAGGTAGTGGGGGGGGGCAGAGGGCCCATAGTGATAATAGTGGAGGTCATTCAATGTTAAGCCCTAATGTTGGCTCATTACCCCTTAATTGGGGCATATTAGATTAGTAATGCTATTTTATTTATGTCGGCTTTAGGCCATTAGTTGTAATTTAGATTAGTAATGTTATTTTAATTATGTCGGCTTTAGGCC
>ML796292.1:31223-42286 GCA_009831015.1 Picea engelmannii | reverse complement strand
GTTACCCATCAAACAAACTTGGGTCCATTACCCAAACCTGGGGTCTCCAACTTCTCATGGCCATAACTCTCTAACCGTGAGGAATTATGTGACGTTCCACATACCACCAGAAATGACATGACAAGAAATATCCATCTAGGATAGTTTCCCTAACAAATTCACTTTCCTTCATCTCATTATTCCACAATTAATCATGGGTTCTCTTACTCCACAAAGCATCTTCCCGTGAGGGATTTCACCATAAGGGGACCACTTTGGAGTTCATCCATATTTACTTCTTATCAACCATGACAAAAAAATAATGAGTCATATTTACATCAAACACTATTGGGTCCATTACCCAAACCTTTGTGCTATGGGTCTTTCTTCAAAGGTTGACATCAATGACAACCAACCTTAATCAACAGCTATGACTACACTACCACTGCACAAAAACTTAAAATATTTCCAACTACATTGAAGGGTAATGCGTTAAGATGGTTTATGAGCTTAGGAGGAGAGAAAATTTCAACATGGGTACAGATGAGGCAGCTTTTCCTGAACAAGTACCAAGACTACTACCGAACAAGAGAACGAAGGGAGGAATTGTTCAAAACGTCTCAAAAGGAGGATGAGACCCTTGAAGATTTTGTGGAACGACTCCAGTATAATCTACAAAGGTATGGACATCCGGATGTAAGTAAAGACATTTTAAAAACTATTTTGCTAAAAGGAGTTAGAGAAGATTATTTAGATATTCTGAATATGCTTGGCAAAGGAGATATATCTAAAGAATCCTATGAGGACATTGTAGACCTCTGTAAAATATGTTCTCAAGGATCTACAAAGAATAGGTCAGCTACCAAGGATACTACTTTTTCAAGGGTATAGAAATCAGCCAATGGAGGAGCAACAAGAGCAGATATAGGTAATATGTTAGAAAAATTCAAAATGGAGATGATTAACTCTTTTTCTTCACAAATTGACACCTTGTTGATCAAGCAGAAACAAGAAGAATCAGAGCAAGCATTGTGCATTTTCTGTCTGAAATGCAAAAAGAAACATCCACCAAGGGAGTGCCCACTGAACAATGTTCAGGTATGTCTTATTTGTGAATTAGATCATGCTACTGACCAATGTCCCTCTCTACCAGGAGTAAAAGCATCAATGAAGGAAACTAATGAGGAAGTAGAGGTTGCCTATCTAAATACACAAAGGAGACAATGGCAGCCAAGAGGTCAAGTTATAAACTCTCAATTCTCTCCTACAACAACAGTTGTTGTTACCCCCAAATGCCCCACTGAACAATACCTTTACGACCTCAGATGCCCATGAAACCTAACCCAAACCCAAATAATAAGGTCGTTCATAACATAGATATACAAAATGTGCCAACCTTGTCTATTACTCCCATGTCGTGTGATGAAATCAAATTAAGATCAGGGAGAATAGTTGGGCCAATAATTGAATATGCTCCATCTTCAGAGTCAGACAAGGAATCAAGGGAAAGACCATTTGCTGATACAGAAGAAAATGTCCAACCTATAATAGAGTCAATAGACCCACCATTCCCTGAGAGGCTGACAATTACCAAACCTGTGGAATTACCATCTTTCAATCTCTTAGGAGAATTGCAAAATCTGCACGTTAATATTCCACTATTGCAAGCCATCAGAGATGTCCTTATTTATGCCAAGACCGTAAGAGATCTCTGTATAAAAGGACCTGAATGAAAACCCATGGATCCCCTCACAATGCATGTGGTGGGTGATTTGTCTGAACTGATGTTAGGCAAATCCCCACCTCCTAAATATGGAGACCCAGGAAACCCTACAGTCACTGTCAAAATTGGACATACATCTATCCCCCATGTTCTAATCGACTTAGGGGCGACAATTAACATCATGCCAATAGAAACTACACAATTGCTGCAACTCAGAACACAAGTCCAACCTACTCCTACCATTCTCAAATTAGTTGATCGTTCTACCATCAGACCAGAAGGAGTAATAGATGATTTAGTCATTTACGTGGATTCATGGGAGTATCCTGCTGATTTTGCCGTGTTGCAACCCAAAACCTATCTAGGGGGGCACCCTCTAATTCTTGGAAGACCATGGTTAGCTACAGATGATGCTTTCATTAGTTGTAGATTTGGTTCCATGACCATATCTGATGGTTATAACACAAAAAACCTAACCCTTTATCCTCATGCTACACCTAGTGCAGAACCTGCAAATTCTTTATGGATGGACATAGAGGATGAAAGTGCTCTTCCTGTGCTAACCATAGGAAAATCCTTGAGTTTCAAGGAAGAGACAAAGGAATAATTAATCAACTGCTTTATCTGTCACTCCTCTACTGTTACACAAAACACGCACCATCGATTGATTAGAGTCTTCGACCCCATCATCCAGGAAGACATAAGCTCAGAAATGTTCTCAGAAACCACTAAAAATCAAAATGATTCAACTGTAACAGCAAACGGTGTAACAGCAAATGATGAAACAGATGAATTGTTTCCTAAAGTCAGTTCCAAGAGCATCACTGTAGAAATTGAACCTGGAAAACCTTGAACATCAATTTTGATTTATCCACTGCTGAAACTTGTCGATTGATGAAATTATTGATTGAACATAAAGAAGCATTTTCCTGGGATTACATGGATATGAAAGGCATTTCCTCTGAACTATGTACCCACCATATATACATTAAAGAAGAATGGCGACCCATTTTCCAACCCCAAAGGAGGATGAATCCAAACCTTAAAGAAATTGTTAAAGAGGAACTCCAGAAACTTCTCAATGTTGATTTCATTTACCCTATATCAGACATCGAGTGGGTCTCACCATTGGCTATTGTTCCTAAAAAGAATGGAAAATGGAGAGTATGTGTAGACTATAGAGCCCTGAATAAAGCCACGTAGAAGGATCATTTCCCCCTGCCATTTATTGATCAGGTTCTAGACAATCTAGCTGGGAAAAAGTTTTTCTCTTTCTTAGATGGATTCAGTGGCTATAACCAGATAAAAATTGCTCCACAGGAACACGATAAGACCACTTTTACCAGCCCTTGGGGTACATTTTCTTACAAGGTTCTCCCATTTGGCTTGTGTAATGCACCAGCCACCTTCCAGAGAGCTGTAATTGGTGTTTTGTTTTATATGGTGAATGACTGTATGGAGATATTCATGGATGAATTTACACCTTATGGCATTGATTTCGATGAAGCCTTGACTAATATAGAAAAAGTGCTTAAAATGTGTATACAGTCTCATCTTTCTTTAAGTACAGAAAAGTTCCATATGATGATGAGCGAGGGAGTAGTACTGGGACACTTCATTTCTTATGCGGGAATCTAGGTAGACCCAGCCAAAATCCAGGTAATTTTGGATATTCCAACTCCGTCAACTCAGAAAGAGGTCAGAATTTTTTTTGGGCATGCTGGCTATTACAGGATATTCATTAAAAAAAATTCCAAACTGGCTTCCCCCTTGTTTTTTCTATTAACAAAAGATGTTGACTTTTGTTGGACTGACAATTGTGAATTGTCTTTTACATATCTAAAACATAAATTGTCCACAGCTCCCATTTTGAGAGGGCCCAATTGGGATCTTCCATTTCACATTTCTTCAGATGCCTCTGATACTCAATCAGTGCAGTACTAGGGAAACAGGAAGACAAAGAGCCTTATGATATCTACTATATCAGCAAGAACATGGCTCCTGCTGAATTAAATTATACAGTTACTGAAAGAGAATTCTTAGCAGTAGTTTATGCAATCAATAAATTCAGGCATTACGTCATTGGATATCCTACTTTTATTCATATTGATCATACAAAAATTAAATATCTGATGAATAAACCTATTACTAATGCCCGAGTAACAAGATGTTTGTTACTACTACAAGAATTTGACATCACTATAGTAGATAGACCAGGAAAAGAAAATGTGGTTGTTGATTTTCTCTCAAGATTACATATAAATGATGATAATTTACCTGTTGATGATTCCTTTCTAGATGAAAATTTGTTTGCAGTATCTGCTCACTCACCTTGGTATGCAGACATTGATAATTATTTGGTTGTAGGGAAGGTACCTCCCCATTTATCTCCTCAAGAAAGAAGGAATATTATTCAGAAGAGTGTTCGGTATAGTTGGATAGGAGGATACCTTTTCTACACAGGCATGGATCAGGAAATCAGGATATGTGTAAGGGATGATGAAGTGTATGATCTACTGAAGGCTTGCCATGATGGCCCTTGTGGGGGTCATTTTGCTGATAAAAGGACCGGGCATAAAATTTTAAGGATGGGCTATTTTTGGCCCACCATATTTCAAGATGCCAAGAAATACGTTCAAACTTGTGACAGTTGCCAACGAATGGGTCAGCCAAATCATAGGGATGAGATGCCTCTCCAGCCTCAGGTAGTGTTAGAACCTTTTGAGAGATGGGCCATGGATTTCATAGGGCCCATTAACCCACCTTCTAATCAAAAGTATATATATTGGCTTGTACAGATTACATGACCAAGTGGGTCGAGGCGAAAGTACTCATTAGGGCCTCAAAAGAATCTGTCTTAGCATTTCTGTTCGAAGATATCTTTGTTAGGTTTGGAGTTCCCAGAGAATTAATAACTAATGGAGGGCGCCCTTTCACATCACATAAAATTGAAGTCCTACTCAGTAAATATCATGTTTTACATAGAATAGCTTCTCCATACCATCCACAAGGCAATGGCCAGGTGGAAAGTACCAACAAAGTTATCGAAGCCATTCTTACTAAAACAATGAGAGAACATCATCGGGATTGGACAGACAGATTGCATGAAGCTCTATGGGCTTACCGAGCTACTTGGAGAGACACAATTGGTTTTTCTCCTTACGAACTGGTATATGGAAAAAGCCCCGTTTTTCCCATTGAATTCTAAATCAAAACCTTAAGAACTGCATCAACAATCAACCTTGACTTGACTATGGCACAGAAGGCCAGAATGCAGCAGCTCAATGAGCTTGATGAAAATCGTTTAGACACTATTCATCAAACCTCGGTGATTCAACAATAGAGAACGAAATGGCATGACCAAGTCATCAAGAAGAAATTATTCCAAAAAGGAGATTGGGCTCTGTTGTATGATTCACGCTTTAAATAATTTCAGGGTAAGCTGCGTACACGATGGCTAAGACCTTATGAGGTAGACACTATTTTTCCCAATGGGACAGTCAGGTTGATCACTATTGATGGATACGATACACAGTTACATGCAAATGGGCATCGCCTGTGCCTGTATCAGCGTCCACTGTCCAAGGCAGAATTCAAATCTAGATGTTCAGTCGATACATGTTATCAATTCTTAAAAGGAATGGAGCTTGCTCCTTCCCTTTCTCAACCTTATGACTTATTTTTCTTAGACCTCGTATATAAATAAACTCGACAAAAATTTAAATTTCTTTGTTTCTGTTTGATTGTGTTTACTATGCTAATAAATTCATCCTTGAAGGGTATCAGGCAGTTTTTGTGTGTGCAGGTGAACAATAGGGATGAATACAGAAAAGGCGGAAAATGATTAGTTGATGGAAGTTGAAAAACTTCCTAAAAACTAAGTGATGCAAATTGGCCGATTTCCTGTTGTTACACCCTTATCAGATGAATTGGTCAATTTCCTGTTGTTACACCCTTTTTAGACAAATTGGCCAATTTCCATGCTGTTACACCTTTTTCCGACAAATTGGTCGATTTCCTGCTGTTATACCTTTTTTCGACAAATCGGCCAATTTTCTGTTGTTACACCCATTTCCAATAAGTTGGCCAATTTCCCTACTGTTACACAATGGTCGCTTTTCACACAGTTACACAATTTTCTTTTCCGACCATCTCATTTTTTGTTACACATGCCTCCGCCATTTTGGCCGAAGTACCTGCTGATACATGGATCATTATTATTCTTTCTTGCCACTTCACTCTTTCTTTTTCTCATTTTTGCCAAATACTGCTACTACGGCTCTACACTCTTTACATGTTGCAGCACCACTAATTTGTTCATACTGCAACTATATTTTTCCTCCTTCTCTAAGTGAAAGTGTTGTTTCATCATTACTTGACTTCACATCCGGCGACTTCCAACTGATTATCTCCAGAAAGGACTCCATATCTGCTCCAGTTTTCATATCGTCATTTCTCACACTATCCTTCATCATGTCAACTATTCCATGCAACTAAGATGGCGGTTGGATAGCGCGATCACTCTGACAGACAGTTATGTGCGGTAAGATATGAGGTACGTGACTAATCCTACATGTTAAAGTAATGCATATTTAAAAGCATGCTTTCCCATTTTTTTTCACCACTTGTGCTAAATTGATCCATCTGGAGCCAATCTGATTAGTTGGGGGGGGGGAGAAAATCCAAATCTAGTCGTCCAAACGGTATTTTATATTCACCTTCACCACCTTTTCGACCACACTTCTTTTTGTTGAGACACTGTATTCTACATGCAAACCACGTTTGAACCGGCTACGTTTCTGGTTTAGGTGCTAGTCTCTCCTCCTACGTGCTTGTTAGACTCTCAAGCAACATCATGGGAGGATCAACTATGAGGTATGAACCTGCAAATTTGGACACTTTGATGTTGCACCCAGAGGCCTACCAAATATTTCTACAGGCTGACTGGATATCCTATTTTAAGAAGCTGCAGGGGTTTAATGAGGACAAGGTATTGGAGTTTAGTCAAAATCTCACCAAAGGATATTCAATGGTGAATGGGGTAATGATTCCAGTATCAGAAGAAAGCATTGTTGTTGTCACAGGGTTGCCAACAACAGGAGACTGATGGTTTAACAAAAAAACACATCTTTCGGATGCTCAGAAGGCTTTCCTCATTGACAATGAGCAAATTTGGACAAAAGGCCGAGGTGCAGATGTCAATTCCTTACCAGATCCCTGGGGGAGAGTTGCAGAGTTCGTTAAAAGGTACATTACCTGCGAAGACATGTACCAAATTGTTTATTTTTCTGATTTCATCTTATTATCACATCTGCGACATCAGAAATTCATAAACATTTCTTATTATCTACTCCATTCATTGAATAACATGGCTCATTTTGTAAAAAAAATCCAAAAACCCCAAGAACTGTCTTTCTAATCACAAACTCATCGGACTATTAATTCGCAGAGGTATGGGCATTTCCAATTACCCATTACCTGTTGTAGCAGACCAACCACCTTCTATACCTACAGATATGTTAGGACCTCTTCCTGATTCTCTGCCCTCGGCTGCAATAGTAGTCCAAACCCCTACTGTCATTGCCTGTAAGACGACCCAGAGAATTAAACGCACAACCCGCAGCCATCCTAGCACCAACCAAACAAGCCTTGATGGAGGTGAATTGACACAACATGTAGCTTTGATTGCTCAAAATGAGGAACAACCAACTATTACACTGAGCCATGCGTCCCAACCCTTGGCCGCGACAGATGTTATTGAAAAATTACCCCCTGCTCCTAAACAGAGAACCCTTATTCATGTATATACATCACCTAGAAAGAACACAAGGTCAGAACGGTCCACTGCAACAACAAGTATGACTACCCCTTCTGCTATTGCACCGGCAGAGCCACTTATTGTTGCAACAACTATTCCAAGCCCTACTATCACTGCTGGTAGAGTATCTCAAAAAAGAAAACGTCCATTCAAGGGAAAATGTCGGAAAGACCTGGACCCAATTATATCAGCAGCAACTCAGAACCCTTCTATTGCTGTGACAGAGAACTCTACAGAGATACATATACCATGTTTTACTTTGTGCCCAGAACTGCAAGCAACTATTCTCTCAATTCAGACTGAATGTACTCCAATCGTAGCAGAATCATCGGCTCTGCTTGATGATTATGTACATCATATGTCAAGTAACGATGTCCAGATCATAGCATACCTAGGTATACCTAAATTTCCCACTTGTGTGGTTGAGGAAGAACGGCATGTTCCTCCTCAATCAATGAAGAAGAACGCCTCTGCTTTTGTTTCTATTTTACCTAGGAGAAAAACTAGGTCTACTAGCTTTGCGGAAGCAACAATTGGATGGCAAGCTATGGAACATGATATTCCTATTCTTCATCCATTATCCTCTCCTTTTGATGAAGAGACTGTCACACAAGAACCAATCTCTTCCAGTGAACTAACAGTACCAGTAGAGACACCTGCAAACAATGGGACGGGTATACAAGGACAAGTCAGGAAGGATGAAGTTGTTACACAAGAACCAACTATCCAAGATGAGACTATTCCACAGGAAACTGTCATGACAGACCCAGTTGTTACACAAGAAACAGTTGTTCCACCAGAAACAACTATTGACAGTATAACTGCTCCACAAGAACCAGTTACAAATAGTGTTGAGGATGTACCACTCGCCCAACTGTTTTCCCAAATTGAGAAAAAGATAAGGCATATAGAAAAATCCAAAATAACTGTGCTCATAAAAAAGAATGAAAGCCTCAAAGAAGAGTTAAATACCCTGAAAGAAGAATTGGGGACTGCTCGACAGAAGAATCTAGAAGGGATTACTCTAGACATCCTAGCACTGACAAAAGTTGTTATGGACATAAATAAATAACTCATGTGCTTTGAGTGTGGAAACATATACTTTGAGGTAGGTTATAAGTAGTAAAAGTGTCGGTTGCTGGAGTTCCAACAACTCTCTCAGTCAAGACTGAACATGCACTTACTGCTACGCATAAAACAACACAACTGAGAAGATCTCAACATCATAAGGAAGTTGTTGGTTTACCATCAGCTTTCAAATAAGAACCTATGTTTCCCTCATGAGTTGTTAGTCAAGAAACTCAAACTGATTCTGTTCTTCAAGACAAAGAAACACAGACAGATTGTTGACACCACAGATTTTCTTTTTAGCACAACATTTTACCATACAGACACTTATCAATTTCTATTAACAGTTTTTCACTGGAGGAACCAGTTCCCTAATTCAGCTACAAAGTAAGGTTTGAATGTGTTTTGCATGAGGACATGCAATGTCTTCAGTTGGGGGGCATGTTAGGACCCAGAAATGTCCCTTTTTCATCACATATTTTTCCTATTCAAACTTATCATCTCTAAGCTAAATGCCTACTATAATGTGTGCTAAGACCTTTTTTTCCCAAGGTATGAATCATTTATCTTGTTTTATATTTTCATTTACTTAGCATGTTTGATTGGTAACGTTCACATGTTTTACCTCTAAAATGATTCAACTAATGATCGAAATGAATAGAACAACCAAGTCTTAAAGAATGGTCATTGTTGTTACACCAGTTGTTATAGCTATGCGCCAATCTTGGAAGCCGTTACAGTTATGCGCCAATCCTGGAAGTTGTTACACGAATGTTGCAACAGGTGCCACTGATTCTACTATTACACAACTGTTGCAACAAAGGCCATCGATTCTGTTGTTATACAACTGTTGCAACAAATGCCACCAATCCTGAAAGCTGCTACACCTACTGTTACATGTTTCAACTTACAAGATTAGTTCTAGATCTTGTATTAATGATATCATACGAACAACTTGAGAATCAGGGATTCTCAAGGCTATTCTGATTTTGTTTTTAACTAAATCACTCTAACTTTAAATAGCAGAGCTTTTGTAATCATAAGGACAGATTCTAACCATGGGAAAGTGAAGTGAAGTAAATTTTATTGTACACAATATTTTGGCAAATCAATAGAAGAGTGGATTGAATTTCTTTAGCAGACTGTAGCCTGTTTCTTTGAGAGGATTCAGTGAGAAGGAAAGGGCCCACCTTCCTCACAGATTCCCCTCTGTTTTGAATTCTAGAATAGTTGTTTTAATAGGAATGGTTTATCTGTTAAACAATTCTGGAATACAGTTTTTGTTACAATCTAGTTCTTTCGTGTTAGATGCGCATAAATCTGTCTCATGAGAATTAAAAGTCAATTGTTGAACATTGTTGGAGAACTGCTTTCCCTTTTTCTGTAGTAGATTAAAATCTTGTTTTCAAGTAAAATAAAATAAAAGTGTGGATTACTTTCTTGCAATAAGTAGATTTCCTTCTGCAATTAGTAGAGAACTTCTTCTTGCAAAAGTAAAATAGAAAGTTAGATTAGAGTAGGTAATCCAGAATTCTTATACATTCATCGGTTTAGATTTCAAATTGTGATTTCAATTATGTAGAACTCCAACTGTGTTAGCATAATTGTGTTAGTAATAATTTTTGCGTATTTTTCCCTACTACAATTAGATTAGTGTTGCTTCCACAATCTAGCATAGACTGTGCACAATTATCTTGAAATAACAGACTTCCCTGGGTTGAAAATTTATATTGAACACCTTAACTCTCTATTCATTTAGACAATTAAAGTTCCCAAAAAATGTTATTGCTAAGTTTAAAAACACTGAGGGCTGGTCAAAAGAGATTAACTGCAATATCGGAGTCAAACAAGGTTGTCCCTTGTCCCCTACCCTTTTTGGCATATACATTGACAAGTTAGAATAATTCTTGGAAAAAGCATGTTGTGTCGGCCCTAATCTCACTGGTATAGTCATCAATATTCTTCTTTATGCCAATGATATCGTTGTTATGGAAAGGAGTGCCCATGATCTTGAAAACCAACTAAGAATCCTCAAGGATTTTTGTTCCAATATGGGTATGACTACTAATACTGATAAGACTAAGGTCATGATTATTAAATCTAATACGATCCCTTATGATACCTTTGTATATGACAATAACAACTTGGAGGAAGTCAAAGTTAGGGCCTTACTTGGAGCCATGGGGGAACCTTGAGGTAGTGGTCGAACGTGTGGTTGCACCCAGAGATACTATATTAAATGGTATCATGACATCCTTCAAATTTTAGCCTGCAGGGGTGTAGACCGATTGGCAAGTGCCGTGTAAATGGAAGGAAATGTAAAAAGGAGGTCTCAAGTTCGATTCTCACCCTGATTTACTCGTGCCCCATGTTTGCAGGCTATGTGGACACACCTGGAGGTTATAGAGGTAGCAGACGTGAATCGACCCCACGCAAGTACGAGAATCGTGAGTTGTCGATTTCGCGAGTCACAAA
>ML796292.1:0-31173 GCA_009831015.1 Picea engelmannii | reverse complement strand
AAAACTATTATTATTATTATTATTATTATATATTTCAAACTAAGAAGGTTCTATAAAATATGTTATTAATTATAATGAGTATAATGATTATGAATAAATATTAACTATTATAATTAATATCATTATTCTAGTTGATTAAGAATAAATATTAACTATTCTTCTTTATTATGAAGATTACTATTTTTATTTAAGGAGTGGGAGAAAATCTTATTCAAAAATCTTGTGTGGAAAATCACAGAAGAAGATTTATTATTTTTACAATCTTCTAACAGAGTCAAAGCAGAGGCAAAAATTGGCTAGATACTACTAGTATTTTAAAAAAGACCACCTTTTAATTCATACATTGAGTTCAAGTTACTATAAGTCTGACTGTATTGCCTGTAAAAGACCCCTAGAATTGAAACAAAAAAACACATCATGGACTTAAATAATTAGAAGGATTTTCGACGTCTTGTGCCTCTTCATGAGGAGGCGATGGAGAATTCAAATCAGGCACATGTTTGGGTTGGGCAGGTGACGACGCTCCATCAGATATGTCCGAGGAAGATGTCGAATGCACTGGAATGACAGGCCAAGCACACAGCTCAACCACTTCTTAGCATATCGCTTCCACTTCATCCTTCAATTGTTGAAATCCCTGCCTCTGTTCTGCCAGAATTTCCATGGTGGATTTCCAGTGAACCGAAGCTTCATTGAGACAAAGTTGAAGAATATTCAACTAGTTAACCATTGCCTCATGCTCCTCCTCCTGCAACTCCATGCACCAACGCTCCACACCTACCCTTTTGTTTTCCATCTTATCATGAGTCCACTCCTTTATTTGAGATGATCCGAAGCAGACCGCTCCAGAAAAACTGATGATTTCTCTGAGTCCCAATTCCTCCAAACTATTGATGTTCTTCTGATGGATACAAGAATTGTAAATCCATTGCATACTACAAACTACCCCAAGGTCCATATTTATCTTTCGCTTGCTACATGCGAAGATCCACCACCTTGGTTGTTGATTAATTTCCAACATCAACATTCCTGAGTTGGAGGGGAGGTTGAGCATGTGACAGGACCTGAACCTTTCGAGCCCATCATGACTTGGAATGGGAACCGAAATACCAAACTTCGATGACGTCAGGAAACAACTAGAAAGTACATAGCCCATGTGCAAAGAGGCCAAGAGAAGCCTTGATCTAAGCCAAAAAAGAGTAGACGAAATTGGGCACATGTGTGAAAGTAGGGATAAGAAGTTGAAGGACATGGTTAATTAAACAATGGATGGACATGGATGACATTCGTCCACATGCAGTTAAACCTAGTGGATATTGTGGCCAGATGGCATCAAATAAGGTAGGGAACAACCCATGAATCTTGAGAAAGGTGCATGTCTTTGGGACCCACTGTACGCTTGGAACCTTGATTAATTCCATATACAAATATTTCTTCATTAAGGTATAGGTTGATGGTTGACCCTACCATCAATTCTAATTTCTTCAAAAGGTGTCTTTGTTGCTAAATTAGCTTGATAGTTTGCATGGGAATTGTTAGTTCTGAGAATATGGAAGGCCTGGAAGGATTCAAAGGCTTCGATCTCTTGAAGAACTCTTGCGATGATATTTTTGAGCTTCATTTCTTGAGGCAGGGATCATTTTCTAATGAGATTGATGATCATCCAATAATCACCAAGAATGCAAATGTCTTTAATTCCTTGGTTATCGACCAGACCCAAACCTTTAAAAATAGAATAAGTCTCGTCTTGGTTATTATTTGTCTCTCCTAGACTCTAAGAAAAGGATAGACTTAGTTGACCTCCTGGGGAATAGATCACCCCACCTGCACCTACCACCCCTATATTTCCTTTCAAGGCTCCATTAAAGCAGAGAATAAATGAAGTGTGATATTTTTTCCAATTCACAAATTATTTTGGAGTCAGTTGGAGTTTCCAAGATCCTACAGGATAACCTTTAGGACAACCTAGCTGAGGTGATTTCTGAGTCATAAATTGATTTATCCATTGAGCCTCGACAAAGGATAAATTTTGTTGAGACTTGAAAACCTCATCTTTCTAGAGGAAGCATTCTAACATTAAGCTCTTACACTTTCTTGCCACTAAGTCTGGGGAGGAGTCAGACTCAGAAAAAATGGCTCTGTCGTGGGCTAACCAGATCTTCTAGGTTACAAATTTAGGTACATCTTCCAATTTATCTCTCAAGAGAGTCTTATTGGCTAAAGAACCTTGATAGAGAGAAATCCATTTAATGAAGAGAAAAAAGGAGGAGGGAGTCCAACGAAAAAGAGGGAATAATCCCATCAAAACCAGGATCCAAACCTTTTTGGAGAAAGGACATTCAATGAAAGGGTGTCTAATAGATTCATCAGCTTGTCTATGAAGAGCACATCTGTAAGGTCCTGTATATCCTCTCTTTTGGATATTATCCCCTATCAATATTTTCTCGTGTGTCAATGTCCAACAAAACATGTTTATCATGGGAAGACTATTTGGAGACCATATTTTATTCCAGGCCTCGGCCTTTGGGGGGGAAGAACACTGAAGAAGGAGAGATTCATATCTTTCTTTCCTTGAGTAAAGGTCGAAGCCCCAACCCCTGGAGTCTTGGACTGAAGCATGGAAAGGGCACAATATTTTAATGATGACAACATCTAAGAAAGAAGAGGAAGGAGATTGGTAGGGGGGGAGAGAGGAAACCAACCATCCCAAGAACCAGATGCTTTCCACCGAGAAATATCATACAGAGTGTGAAAAAATTGATCAGAACACCACTAAAATAAAGGTTGAAACGCCCTGAAGGAATGGAGTGGAGGATTCCCCATTATGGTGTCTTCCCATATAGAGATTCTTTTTCCATTTCTAGGAATCCATGTGATCTTTCTTTTTATGAGCGGTAGCGAGGCCTTTAATAATTTCCAGATTGGGGATCCTAGTTATGAAGAAGGGGTAGCATCGAGGCTCAAAATCCTATCTACTTCAAAATAATTATGAATTAACATATTCTTCCACCATCCTTGCCTACCAGAGATAAGACGCCAGAGGATTTTTTCTCCCATAGCAAGGTTAGATAAAGTTGGGTCAAGGATTCCCAATTCCCCATGAGTTTTTGGCGCTCTGACTATATTCCAGTTAACAATATGCATTCTTGTATTATTATATTCCCTCCTGCCATAGGAAGTTCCTTATCTCCTTTGCAATGGAATATTTCACATTGACCAGAGCCAAAAGAGAGGAAAACTGAAAAATTGGGAGCTCCAAGACAACTGCTTTGATTAAAACTACTCTTCCGAAAGGGTTAAGCCACTGGGAACCCCATGATGAAAGTTTGGATTTAATATTATCAATTAAAGGAGTCCATGTTGAACCAAAGAGGTTTTGAAGGGAAATAGTAATGCCCAAATATTTAAAAGAAGTCCAGTTTTCATGCAAAGTGAAATTTAGGATTTCAGCTATTTGTTGTACTTGTGCCACCCTTGATTTATCATTCCAAACATAAATTTGAATTTTTTGACAATTTATTTTCCCTCCCAAATTCATCATAAATTCATCCATAATTGTTTTGAATCTCCTTCCTATATTTGAGGATGACCCTCCTAACAATAGAGTGTCATCTACAAATTGGGAGTGATTGACCCTTTTGACTCCCCTGGTTATTTTAATGCATGGAATGGATTTTTCTTTTATATTTTGATCTAAACTTCTTCTCAAGTCCTATGGAATTAGGATATAAAGGAGGGGCGGCAAAGGGCAGCCTTGGCAAAGGCCTCTTAATATTTTTAAAAAATCGGTCGAACTGCCATTTATCATTAGGGACATCCAAAGAGAGATAATACAAGAGGATATCCATGCCAATAAGTCAGCTCCAAACCCAAACCGATCTAAGACTGCAAAGAGAAAGTTTTGCTTGACCCTATCAAAATCATTTTCCATATCCAGTTTGATTACCATCACGCTTTCCTTCCTCATCTGACTTGAGTGAATAGCCTATTGGACTATTATAATATTATCAACCATCTTCATTTTCCCCACAAAACCTCCTTGATTCAGGGAAATGAGAGAGTGAAGGAATGACGAGATCCTATTTTCAATTATCTTGGATATGATCTTATAGGAAACATTGCAAAGGGATATTGGCCTAAAGAAAGAGAAGGAGGAAGGATTATTTTCTTTGGGGATAAGAGACAAAAAGGAAGAGTTGATACTCCCTCCCATTCTTATCGATTTCCGAACATATTGGATCATGCGCACCAAATCAGTTTTTATTATATGCCAAAAGAGAATGTAGAAATGAGATTAAAAACAATATGGCCCAGGATCCTTATCCAGTTTCATTTGGTGGAGGACCTCAAGGATTTCTTGTTCTGTGACCCTTTATGTTAGTTTTATATTATCCTCCTCTCGGATAAGCTTTGGAATGAACCTTAAAAATGTTTCTTGAGTCTTTATATCCCCTAGCTCAGATTTCATATAGAGAGTCTCAAAGTTCTTTTTGGTTGCGTGTCAAAGTTGATCCTACCCAGAGATAAGGATATTGTCATCTCCCCAAATATCTGAAATTTTGCAAAACTCTTTAGTCTCCATTATCCTTCCTTTGCCTTTAGAACCTGTTGATGCTTTTGGAAAAGGTATTTCTCTTCAATTAAAAGGGAGGGAGAGATAGAATCCTCCTCTAATCTTCCTCTTTCCTCTTCCAAAGTGGATTTGATTTGGACCCAACCTCTTATTTCTTTTTTAATAACTTTCAATTTATGCTCCGATATAAAAACAAGGGATCCCTTAATCCAATTCTTCCAAGAATTCACAATCACACTAGAGAGGGAAGGATCCACATCCCAACAAGGGTTAAAAAAGAATGGAATGGGACCCAAGGGGTAGGGGGGGGGAGATAAAGAAGAATCGACCGATGATCAAAACCAGCCTAGGGGAGAATTTTGGATGAAGGAACAAAATTTTCTTCCAATATAGTGCTAATAATGAGGAATCTATCCAATATGGCGGCAATATGGCTTGGTCCACGCCTCTTATTGGACCAAGTGAAATTCCCCAAAGCATTTTTGATGTCAAAGAGGTCAAAGATTGTCAAACGATCCTCCATATTTTATTTGGTGGCTTCTCTGACAATAGAACCACCCCTTTTTTCGCAGTTGTGTAGAGTTGTGTTGAAATCTCTGGAAAAAATGAACAAGGATGACCTTATCCTATTTTGCAGAGAAACTAAAGAATTCCAACACATATCTTTGGCTCTATTGATTGAGGGCATATAAATATTTATAATAGAAAATAGATTACCCGTTGGGTGATGCCGAAGTGAGACTAATAGCCAGTTAGACTCACTTTCACGGTCTTCTATTTGAAATAGATGATAATTCTAAAGTGTGCAGATGCCTCCAGAATCCCCTCTAGAGCTAACCACTTTCCCTTGACTTGAATTCCAAATAAAGAAACTTGCTTGAAAGACCTCGACGTCCTTCATTTTAATTCCTTGGAAGAGGAGAATGTGGGGATGTTCCTATCTGAGAAGATTCTTCACCATACCTTTCTTATTTTTGCTTCCCAATCCTCGATAGTTCCAGGAAATGACTTTAATCATTTAGAATATTGTTTGGAGTTCCCCCCCTTGGAGGGGACTGCACCACCTTGATTCCTTGACGGTCTAGGTTCCTTTTAGGTATGTCCATCCAGTGTGATTTATCTTCCCATATCAATGTATTTTCTTGTTGTCACTTCTTTGTGTTGGGAGTTCCATTTCTTTCCTAGTTTTCTAGTCAAGTGAACAGTTGTTGTTCTAGAATCGGAATCCTCTTTCGAGCTATCCTCTATTTCTCCCTCCTCCTGAGCTTTCTTTGAGGCGGAATGTTGGGAGATGGGGGGAGCAGGAGGGTCTCTTGTCGATCTAATGGGTGCATATTGAACTGCTAGCATTTATGAAGTCGAATTTTCTTCCACATCTAAGAGGATTTCAAATTGGTTATTAGTGGGAATAGCATGTTTACTAGTTCCAACTGAAGAAGAGGCAGGAGCCTCTTGAGTTTTAGAGGGAGCTTCCTGAGATTTTGTATTGGAGGGAGCTCCCTCATGAGGTAGAGATTTTTCGAAACCCTGCGTTGCCTTGGAGTTTTTGTTTTCCATTTGGGTTGCTGCAATTGTTCTTGAGCTTCTTCTGTTGGTCCCTCCATCTAAGATTTAGGGAATTTTTTGGAAAAATGACCATACTCACGACATATATTACATTTAAAGGGGAGTTTCTCGTAATCCACTTCTTAGAGGTAGGTTCATTTATCCAACTTAAGTTTGATGGCTTATGGCAGTCCTTTTTCCAGATTCTACCTCCACACATATCCTGGTGCAAGATTGTAATCCCTAATTTAGTTCTTCTTTATCAATGTACCTTCCTAATGAATTTCCAATCATGTTGAGAGTTTCCTCATTCAAACAATGCAACGACAAGAATGGTAGACGGACCTAGACAGGCACGGTTGTAGGAATATCATCATTTGTGTTAATGTATGGCGACCAATGATTTAAGTCAAGGCCATGAGCCCCCATGAAGTATGGGCCACTCCAAAAATCAGATCTCGATTGGCCTTATCCTCAAAGAGGAATGCAAAGAATCCTTAGCCACAAAATGATAGAGACATTCTCCCTTTTAGAAGATGTTTCCAATTTTATCAACCCAAAAAGAAACTGTTCGTGGGGAGGGCCAGATCCTCGTAAAATGGCCAATCAATCCATGCTCAATGAACTTCAGGGAAATGGATTTGGAGCCGACTGAATCAAAAATTCTGGGATTTCCTCAAGATTCTTAAAAAAATGGGATTGGGAGTGCTTTTGAGATTTGGGGAGAGTTTCTACCAGGGACGCGAAGGAAGCAATGTTGGATCCAAGGGGTGGGGGGTGGTGGAGGGGTTGAGAATCCCCCACCAGGGGAAGCCATTGTTACCATAGGAGGGAGGGTAGGGTTTTAGAAAGGGTGTGCATAGATAGGTAATTGTTATTTACTATTTTTATTAATAATTATAACTTTATCTATTATTATATTGCCTATAGAAGTATATTGGATTTGATTACCTTATACTTTTAATTAGTTCAACATTGACTTAAAAATTTTGGGCCAAAACTAAAGTTCAACATAGGAAAGGAAAATTTTATTTTTTGATATTATAAAAAAATTAATTTTCTAAAATTTCGTTCGTCAATAAATCTGATCTCTTATTGTCTGGTTCACGTGGTTTGAAATTTGCAATTAATAGAAAAATTAATATTGTGTGTCACCTGCATCCATCGTCATTATCTTGGTTCTTATAGAGTGTGCCACCTACTGTTGCAACCATCATCATTATCTTGGTGCTTACGGAGTGTGCCACCTACTGCCACAACTATTTTACTAAGACTTTATCTTGACCTGGTAAGTCTTTTAATAGACTATGATTATATGTAGTCGATGAGGTTAAATTAATGTTCTGTCACTCTTCTCATTGAAGTTCATGAGGTTAAATTAATGTTCATTCACCCTTCTCACCAAATTCGATGCAGATGCAGTGCTCAGTGGTAGATGGTTTCTACAATTCACCTCCTCACATATCACAACCTCATCACAACCTCTCCAACTTATTAGTGAAGTAATGCATTCCCTCATCAACGCCTCTCCAACTTATCATCACCGCATCTCCACCTTATTAACAAAGGAATAAGGATCTCTATATATGTGATTTTTGTGCTTTTCTGTTCATCACCACCTCTTTGCCTTATTAGGAGACCAATGAGACTATTTACCTAGGTGATTTTTGTGCTTTCCTTCTTTCCTTTGTGCTTGCCTTCTTTCCTTTGTGCTTGTCTTCTTTCCTGCAATTCAATAATGGGAAAAATGGTTATGAATCTGCATATGGTGATGGAACTAAAATGGTATCTGGAACTTCAACTCAATCTCGAAGAAGCCTTGAGAAAAATAATAATTATATGAGGATGTTGCCACTGTATTCGCTCGGATGCATCTTCATGTTTGGACACACCTTATTGAAGTTTAATCTTATTGTATTCAAGAATATTTTTCCTATTAAAACACAAATTTATGGAGTAGTGTTGATGCTTGAATCCGTTAGGACCGAAATGACAACCTCACGAGGATATGAATCCCCCTGTATTTTTAGAGAGGTGGTACTCCTCTTTGGCTAAAAGATATATCTGTGATATCTTGGATTAGGAGAATGATAAGGCAACAAACCCTAGATCTTTATTGCTCGAATTTATAAAATAAAAATGGTTCTTCAATAACCTGATCTAATTTTTATATGTAGCAAGAAATCTTTTTACAATAAGAAAATATTGAAGGAGGGATTCGACATCCAAATTTCATTGTGATCAACATCACATACACAATATTCATTAATTACATAAATACATCCATATCTTCTTCATGAGAAATAGGAGAGAATGACTTGATCATATCAAAGAATTTTAAAAGAGTATTACTATCAAGACCAAAAAGAGAATTTGATAGGTCAATCTCAAATACCTCATACTTAAGACTCAAAGTTACAAGATACAATTGAAATCAACCCCGAAGCAATTCTTTGTGGAGTTTATTCATGAAAGATGTTCTTCATTACAAAATATTTGATAGTCATGTGTATGGATATAAATAATCCATGATCGTACAAGAAAAATATTTTGGAAGAGTACAAGAAGAACACTCAAGAACATAGCCTTGTGCCCAATTCAGAGACTCAAGCATAAAGCTATGAGAAATGGTGTAGAATAATAGAAAGAGTCGAGAAAATGGAGATCTATTTTCTTTGATCAGAATTTTGGTTGCGCATTCATGGATGTACCTTCTTCTTCCTATTATCTTCTTCCCTGCCCATTTGATAATTATAATTCTTGACCCTTGATGAAGCCCTTCTTCTCTTTTTAAAATGAGATCTTCTGACTACTTGGGTAATTAGGGTTTTTCCTCTCTTGAATTTCCCGTACAATTATTTTCTTCAGATATTCTCTTTAATTAAAGCCTCATTAAGTCCTCATTAATGAACTTATTTCATTAATATACACATATTCAAAATGGGTCCCTTTTCTTTTTTAACAATTTCTTTTAAATAAAATTTTGTTTTCAAAATTCAATTATTTGTCCTTTTAAAGAGGGGGACTGTGTTTTAATTTTCTGGAAGTGATATTCAACATTTTATCCATGAAAATAACTTTATATATTATCTTCATCTTCTTATGTTTCCAACGATATAAAGTTTTCCCAAATCCATCGCCCGGATCTCAAGATATGAGCTCGTGAAGTTGAGTTGTCACGCGGGCCCATTAAAAATGAAGCTGAATGATATTTTAATTTCTTGGGAAAATGTAGAAACTTTCAGCCCTTGAAACCTATACCATCATCTTCTTCGTCAAAATAAATTTCCAACAGTATAAAGTTTTCATGATTCCGACACCCAGAGCTCAAGTTATTGCCTTTGCAAAATCATGAGTCAGCCACCATCAATCAAATGTCTTGGGAAAATGTGGGCCCTTGAATCAAATTTTGTCCTTCCTTAAAACAATTTCGATTTTTCTTCATAAATTTTATCCCACGTGCATGGGCTCTTACAAATATGTAGTGTATATGTGGAAAATCATGATATATGCTTCATGAAGAAATGAAATAACTATGGAAACTTAGGAGTTCAACCTCCCCTTAGAAAATCAATTAAATAATAATATTTTAGTCAACCAATGAGCCTCCAATCTTCCTAGTAAGCAATGATGAGTCACCCGTCCACTGCCATGTGTCACAAATTTATTGGCTTCCACTTGTCACCAATGAAAATATGCCATGTGTCACAATTCCAAGAGCAATGATGAGTCACCCATCCATTGCCACATGTCACAATTTGATTGGATTCCACGTGTCACAAATGAAAATATGCCATGTGTCACAATTACATGCTACCATGTGTCTCCAATAAGATCATGCCATATGTCACTCCTTGTATGCTTCCATGTGTCATTTCTCCATAGGTTAAATAAGTTTCCATGTGGTCCAAGGAATGTTTGACACATGGCATGAAAACAAAGGTTATTAATTAAATAATAGGAAATAATATTTAAGTGTGAAATGGGTTAAGTGTAGGAGAATGAACAAGATAGGGGAAAAGGGTAGTTATGGGGGGATATTTTGTAGGTGGTGGAAGTGGGGAAGGGAAAATGTAGGTAGCAAACTTGTGGGGGTGAGAAAGGTGAGGGGGAAGGGTGAGTGTGTTCGACTGAAGAGGTAAGGGTGGGGGGAGAATAAAATATTAAGAAATAAACCTAAGGCATGGAAGGAGTGAGCAGGAAGTAAGGTAAGGTGGAGAGATAAGGAGGGAGTAGGAAATGGGTAGGAGCGGAGTCGAGGGTGAGGGAGGGGTAAATGGAGTATGGTGGGTGTCCTCCAACCCGCCATGTAAAATAAAAGTTAAGTATGGAGCGAGTGTTAAAGAAAAGTGTGGTAGGTAATGTTAGTCCTTGAGACAATCTCCTTGATTGTTGAGGAGATCAGTGTCAAGGAATTCAATAATTGGATAACAAAATTGATTTGATGGGAATGGATGAAAGAAAGACAAATTAAATCTATTGAAGATAAACTTCAAGGGGCAAGTTTTTAGGTTTACATATTATGTCAAAAACTAGAGATGATCATTATGAAACATGAATCAAAAAAATATGGTTGCAAGGGAAGAAATAAGGATAAAAAAATGCTTTCAGATACATGAATTTAAATACAAATATGAACTGAACCTATAACCACAAGTTTTTCATTGTTGCCTTCAAATGCAAAAAAGTTGAAGTATATAAACGGGAAATAGTGTAGCAATTTTGTTCATAATAGAAGAAAGAAGTACATATATAGGGATCTAGCTCCAAGATATCAAAGTCTTTGTGATGATCATAGCCTGCAAAGTTCAGGCTTGGCCCTTTCAGATATTACAATAAGCTCTCTAACTCACTCTCACACTCTTCAACCCTTCATTACATTTTCTGCATTAGATATATAGACTTTATAAAGTGTTTTTTAGATCCAAAATAAGTGGATCAACAATAATTACATCAAATAGATTAGAAAATATCTCTACTTCGTATATGGAAATATACCAATGCCACAAATATAGCAGATTTGTTGGAGATCCAAAATTTATGAATGTGTTGACCGAATTTGTTTTGATAGCTCAAAACTTGATCCAATTAAGGAAACTGGGGCTGATATACATTGAAGGAGATTTACCCTGACTTGGAAGGTCTTCGAAATAAATTAGAAAGTTTCCAGCCTCAAAATCTAGATGCTCTATTTTTTTTGCATATGCAGGTATTTCGGTAGCGCTTTTAATTTAAAATATCAATAATCGCTACCAAAACATTGACCATAGGATTTTAAAATAAAATCTCATACTAAAAAATTTGAGCTTGCTCTTTCTGTCTTATATGTTCAACATGCTAACCCGTAAGATGGAAAAAGCTTCAATTATCACTGTCATATTGTACTTTGCGAGAAAGGTCAATGTTGTTTATTTTTATAAAACAAGTTTTCTGGTAGCATTTTTTAATTAAAAATACCCCTGTCTGCTATAGAAACATATTGCATTGAGATTGTTTTTTGAAAAGAACCGGGGTTTGGACCCTCCAGAACTGTAACAAATAAGCTTTCAAAACATAGCCATGATTTAAACAACATTGACCTGCTTGTATATTTTTTAATTTAGTTGATAACTTTGTCTTCGATATTTCAAAATTGGTTTGATCAAAATGAAATTTTAGGGCCATAGTTATTTTCAAACCTGTTGTGCAACCTCTGACAACATATTTGTTCTTTCTTCTTTCATGATGCCATCTTTCTCTCATTTCTCTGTATTTCTTGCCAAACTTAAAGCTCAACTGATAGTATTTTCTAGATTTCTTCATCAAGACCTTATTCTTTTTCTTAAACTAGTCTTTCCTCTTATTAATATTTTACAATCGAGCTTTGAGGGTATCATTTTTTGCTGTCAAAAATCTATCCAACACTCTATATTCCTTCAGGCTCTCTTTCCAAGTCTGCACTTTGGCTTTCTTTGTCCTAACCATGCTTTTTTCATCAGGATCATCCACAAAATCAATTCTCCTTTTTGCTCTACTTTTTGATGCTTCAACTTGATCAAGGGTTACAGTTCTCTTTCCCTTACTCTGCCCCTTGTTTTTCCAAAGGGTATTTTAGGATCCTTTGCATATTCATTATCAAACTCTTCCCAGAATAGGAAAAATTGCCAAAGTTATTTGTCTCCTCTTCAATTCCTCCACAATGAGTAATTTGATCAACCCTGAATGAAAAATCATGGTTCTTTCTTTTTCAGGGTTGGATTTGACTTTCTTAGCCATTTTTGTGAGGCTTTTCCACGGGAAATAAGGCAGATTCAAAGGTTTTTCACCTGTGAAATTTTCTAGCAATCTTATATGATATAGAGAGGTTGAGTTATACCTACCTTCTCTTCTTAGATACCTTTGAGTATCAACATCTCATTCCATTCTTTTCTAATGAATGTCCTAGGAACACTTTTGGTCCAGTCACAATTCTGGTGTTCCTCTTTAAGAAACTTGTTACAGTCCATTTCATGTGTAGGTTTCTTATTGAACAAACATTTTCCCTATGTTGGTATTGTTAGAGTTTAAGCTATTATTAGTTTTCTTTTCAATTCACTAGATAACCATAGCATAGATAGGATCACTAAGAAATACACAATCACAAGAGACACATCATTTATCTTGGGAAACCCTCATGGGGGAGAAAACCCAACAAAAACTTCCTTAATATAGATAGCCAATATAATGCCAAGAGAATAAAGCAAACAGTACAAAAAGTCCTCTCCCAAGTATCCCCCTCTCTCTCTCTCTTCCTTCTTCTCCAACTGCAGCTCCAAACTTTCTCTCTGATGAATAAGTGAGTGAGTGAAAAATGAGGCGTTGGCCTCTCTTATTTATACAATCTGGCAAGCACTGAACTAAGGTGTCTTTTCACTAGCAGGGCCAACTTCTCATTTTGGGTGGTTAGAACCACCTTAAATTAATTTGGGGTTCGACTTCTTATTATGGCTATTACAATTAGGTTTTGACCAATCCGCAAAAGGGGATTTAGTCATTTAAAATGTCCGACGTGATCAATCCACAAAAGGGGATTGATCTAATGAATAATACATCAATAATAAATAGAATACTCTTTGCAGTTACAATATTTCAACACTCCGCCTTAACAAGAAGGGTATTCTACAATAGCATCAGGAGAGAGAGAGGGCAGCATCATAAACAACATCTTGGAACACTGACTGGCATATCTATAAATCATTGAAAGTTATTCTCATCATCAATATCATCATTCACAGTAGGGAGATGGAATGGCATCATTATCCTCATAAGCATGAGGCTAAGGTAACATCATCATCATCTTCAGTGTGAGGCTAAAGTAACATCATCATCTTCGGCATGAAAGATGAAATAACATCATCATCATCATAATCATCTTCAGCAAGGAGATGAAGTGGCATCATCATCATCTTCTTCAACAAGAAGTTGAAGTGGCATCATCATCGTCATCTTCAACAAGAAGCTGAAGTGGCATTATCATCATCATCTTCAACAATAATTTGAAGTGGAATAATCATCATCAACTTCAGCAAGAAGCTGAAGTGGCATCATCATCGTCATCTTCAATAAGAATCTGAAGTGGCATCATCATCATCAACTTCAGCAAGAAGATGAAGTTGCATCATCATCATCAACTGCATCAACATGGATTAGTATAACACTAATACATCATCATCATCAATAAAAACACAAGGCTAATACAACATCAAAAACAACAATATCACAGCACAAAGGTTGGAGCATCATCAACAACAACAACATCACAGCACAAAGGCTGGAGCATCATCAACATCAGCACTAGGCTGAGAGTCTTCAACACAAGTCTGGCATCAT
Organism: Picea engelmannii; assembly: GCA_009831015.1. Taxonomy (NCBI): domain Eukaryota; kingdom Viridiplantae; phylum Streptophyta; class Pinopsida; order Pinales; family Pinaceae; genus Picea; species Picea engelmannii. The sequence continues at coordinate 17,207 of ML796292.1, read as the reverse complement.
AGCACGAATATGGCTACACAATATCATCAGCGTGAAGCTAGAATCACAACACAAGGCCGGGACATCATCACAGCACGAGGCTGGCACATCATCACAACACAAGGTTGGCATGTCATTGGCACGAGGTTGGCATCACAACACTTAAGCCGGCACATCATCACAACACGAGGATGGCACATCATCACAGCACAAGGTTGGCACATCATCACAGCACAAGGTTGGCATATCATCAGCATGAAGTTCACATCACAACACTAGGTTGGCACATCATCACAACAATTAAGTTGGCATCACAACACTAGGCTAGCACATCATCACAACAATTAAGTTGGCACATCAACACAGCAATTAAGTTGGCACATCAACACATCAATTAAGCTGGCACATCAACACAACAATTAAGTTGGCACATCAACACTACTCCCCCTTTTGAGGGAGGTCATTTCGGACTATACCAAGCTTATCTCGAAAGTGCTCAAACTTTACACAAGATAGAGGATTGGTCAACACATCAACAGCCTGTTCATCCGTGCTAACATATTGGAGTTTTATGGCTCCTCTCTGCAACATATCACGAATGAAGAGATATTGGATCTCTATGTGCTTTGACTCATCATGGAACGCAAGGTTCTCCATCATATTTATACAACTCTGGTTATCACATAGGATCATGGTGGCTTCCATCTCCATATCAAATAGATCTGTCAACAACATCCGAAACCATATGGCTTCACAACTGGCGGAACATGCAACAATGTATTCCACTTTTTCCATGCTTGGAGCAATGTTGAATTGCTCCCTACTATGCCATGAATTCATGGTTGACCTTAGATTGAAACAACATCTTGAAGTGATCTTTCTATCAGAAACACTTCTAGCTCAATATGAATCGGTGTAACCACTCAGTCTGAAGTCATGATATTTAGTATAATAGAGACCAAAATCCAACGTACCCTTAAGGTATTCAATCATATGTTTTGCAGAAATAAAGTGAACACGTCTGGGTTCTACCAGATACTGACTCAAGGAAAAACATGTATCTAGCCTAGTTGAACCAATAATTTGTCTGTTCAGGGTAGCATCAACCAATTCTGACGAGGTATCTACCAGGAGCTTCAAATTTGTTTCCATGATTTTACATTTCAACATCTCAAACCTCTTCATTTTAACTGCATACTTCCCTTGGTTAAGGAAGATCTTCTCTGTGTTCTGCCAAAGTTCAAGACCTAAGAGATCATGCATTTAGATCTTCCATCAAACTCTGTAGCAATATTCCTCTGCAATCTCTGATGAGATTTTCTTTATCTTGTCAAGAATACATCACCTACATATAGTAGTAACATCACTGGCTCATCATTCATAACCTTGAGATAAAGGTTAGAATCAACTTTACTCTTTGGTAACTCCCAAGCTCTTCAGGAAACTGTCAATTCTTCTATATCAAGCTCTAGAAGCTTGCTTCAACTTGTACATATCCTTCTTCAACCTGCAGACCTGAGTCTTTCTATCTTCAATCTTCAACCCAAATTTTCACATTACATTGTACCAATCTGGTACACTTTCTTAGCTGCAACTCAAACTGCACAATCATGTGCTAGCTCTATGTGCTCTCTGCAAAGAACTATCTGTCTCACTCCATGAGAGTATGTCCTCTACTCTCTCTGCAATTGTTCCTTCTGGAACTGGGAATTTGTGCCTGCATTTGTTCTGAGGCTGAGAATGATTGCTTCATCCTCATTGTGGCTGTTGAAATCTGTGAGTAACTCCTCTTATTCTATCACGGAAACAACTTCATTTCAAACTGAGAGTGGCTCAATAACTGATATTGAAGGTAGCTCTTCTTCTTTCATGGAGGTAACTCTATATTTCATTGTAGTCATGTCTCTATGACCCAACTAATGTAATGCAGCAACTGCCACTCAATTTTAAATATGGGGATTGCTCTCCCTGCATCTCATACTATATATGAATCATGGTTGTTCTAGTTGTCTTCATAAATACTGGAACTATTTATTTAATAAGTGTCTCATCATAGTCTTCTCCCTTTTGCTGGGAGAATCCTCTGGACACACATCAGGCTTTGTACATATGCAACATGCTTGATATGTATAGATCAATCTTGGAAGTTAGGATTGACTTCTCTTCTAGTCTCACGGAAGAATCCATATCCTAGTCTTTCTGGTTGGCTTCCTTCTCTGTTACTGAAACAAGGGAATCTTCCCAGGAGATTTCATATCTCCTAGAAGTTTTTGAGACAACGATCTAGTCTTCTCACGACATATGTCTCCCAATCCTAGGATATGTCTCTTCGTCTAATCCTTTCTGAGATCAGGCTTACTCTCGATTTCTTCTGAGTCTACAAGGACTTCATCATCTCTTACAGGGTATACTTGGTGTTGAATACCAAGTATAAATGTGAAAGACTGAGTCAGGCTTCAAACGAGTTATGCTTCCTATCAAGGTGGCTTCATTAACCTTTGAACAATTCTTCTATGAAATCTTGTTCTAATGTTCGGTCATCTTTGGAGCCTTCTTCTCCTTACAATCAATCTTCATATGTGATACTTTGAATCTCAAAAGATAGCTTCTTCTTCATCTTCTTTGGTACATGAGTGTATATGGTCATGTACATAATCTAATTCATGTCTCATATAATATGTTGCCTTTTGCAACCTTCACTATATCTTCCTCAAGGTTATCACTTGTGACCTGAACAAGGTCAACAAAACAACAAGCAAGAATAATACACCTTTGATAATAAAACAATAGCACAAATAATCGTCACAGTAGATCCTTTAGAGGTTTCATTTGTGACATGTCTGAAACAAGGATCAAAAGTAAGAAATACAATACGAAATGAGATCAACACTCTTCTAGTGTTGTGATAAAACATTCATCCAAGGTAACCTGGAATCAACACAAGAAGTTTCTCCTAGAGGAGATGTTAGTTGTATTTGTTACATTAAGCATTTATCTCAATATGCCCACATGCTACCAAGTATAATACTCTTCAAATACTGCTACCTCAAATATAGTGTTTTCTTGACACTTTCACATTTTGAATCTTATCAACTTAATCAATCAAACCTGGAACCTGGAGTTTTGTTCTCAAGAATGAGTGTGTTGCTTTTCTTCGAAGTATCCTTCACTCAATGTGACAAGTGCTTTCTTCAACCTGTCTTCTATACTAGGACAATATGCTACCTTGATATAAGGCTGGGTTAGAGAATAAACTCTATAATCTCAACTTTAATCCATCTAATACCTTGACTTTAATTCTGACCAAAGGTTAGTATGATGGTCATAGCTTCAACATGCAATCTAGATCAAAATAATGTCATAAAAAATCGATGCATATCAGAATAATCAAACCTGGGTTGCATTATTCCTTTGAATGTGTTGGATCTTGAGATCCTTTTGGATCTATGGTAAGAGATCCCTTCTCCTACAAATACCCTTGAAATCTTAACAATCTAAACATATGTGGCTACATACCTCAGATAGAATTTGTAGGGAGTGGCACCATCTCATAGTAGCAGTAATAATTACCAAATCTTAAAAAATTCAAGGGTGACTACAACGGGTACTACGGCTAATACTTCAACTAATGCTGCAACTGCAATTGATACTGCAACTGATTCTAAGACTGTAATTGCAACTGCAACTTAGGGTTTTATGAGGAAATCCTAATTTTTCAAACTTCAAATTTTGAAATTCTGATCCAGGGGATAGATGCGCTAAGCTGAGGCGAGTAAGTTGATGCAGTTAGATTTCTAAAAATCCAAATTTTACCCCCTCAAACTTGACCAGTGGATTTCTGGACTAGTGCTTCTAGTTTTCTAGTACTTCTGGTTTTTCGGTACTTCTGGTACTTCTGGTACTCCTGGTTTTCTGGTACCTATGAAAACTAGGGTTTCACTTTCTAGGAGATCTACCCACTAAAAAGGTGTTGAAGGTGCCAAAGAATTCCTTGGGTTAGGGCACACTTTTCTAGATGGTTTTGAGGCTGAAAATCTTCTTCAATAAAAAGCCCCAATTTTCATGTACGACAACAGTGACGTTTTTATTCTTCTTGTGAAAGATGCTCTCTTCAGCTTAGCTCTGATACAATGTTAGTGTTTAAGCTCTTATTAGGTTTCTTTTCAATTCAGTAGATAACCACAGAATAGATAGGATCATTGATAAATAAACAATCACAAGAGACACATCATTTATCCTGGGAAACCCTCATGGGGGAGAAAACCCAGCAAAAACTTCCTTAATATAGATAGCCAATATAATGCCAAGAGAATAAACCAAAAAATACAAAAAGTCCTCTCCCAAGTATGCGCCTCTCTCTCTCTTCCTTCTTCTCCAACTACAGCTCCAAACTTGCGCTATGATGAACAAGGGAGTGAGTGAACAAATGAGTCACTGGCCTCTCTTATTTATACAATCTGGCAGGCACTAAACTGAGGTGTCTTTTGATTGGCAGGGCTGACTTCTCATTCTGGGTGGTTAGAACCACCTTAAATTAATCTGGGGCCGACTTATTATTCTGGCTATTACAATTAGGGTTTGACCAATCCACAAAAGGGAATTTGGTCATTTACAATGTCCAACATGATCAATCCACAAAAGGGGATTGATCTAATGAATAATACATCAATAATAAATAGAATACTCTTTGCAGTTACAATATTTCAACAGGTATATCAGTGGCTTCAGCTATAGTATTTTCATTAACATGCAACAAGAGGAAACCTAGCTGGGCCTTTTCTCTATCATAGTGTTATGAAAAATCTTGAGCAAACTGATCATTGTAACCCTGTAGGCTTTTACAAAACTTGTAGCATCTGACGAGCTCAAACCAAACAACACAATAGTGTTTTTTTATCCAACAATTTTGAACTAAAAGGCTCATGTATGTCCACCTTACCTGAATATTTTGTAATATTTTTGTCCACGCTGCCTGGGTTTTCCATGATATGCCTTCTGAATTGGCTGAAACCCTCACTCAATTACCAAAACGATGCCCAAGAACCAGAAATAATCTTCATTGTAAACATGTAGCAAGGTCTTCTGAAGTTTAATGAGCACACAAGGGTTGGCCCTTGTTCAAAACCTCTTGCTTCCTTTTGATTTTCTTTTGTGAAAATATTACCTTGCATAATAAAACCTGCAACCCAACCCTATTCTAGAAAGAAATTTTTTCCAGGTTAATTTAGAAAAAGCGACAGTAAATGAATGGTGAGGTGATAAAGATTACAACTTTTACAAACTGAGGTTTGTTTCTCGGTGAATGATAAAAACAAAAATATTGGGGATTATGGTGGCTCATGTAGGTGGTAAGAGTGATGATGGATGGATACGATATGCAAGGAATAATGATGGATTTACTTCACAGCTGAGAATCTGACTTGACAGGTGTTCAAGATTTGAAATTTGAAAAGCACGGGCTTGGGACCAATTTTGGGTTCATCACACAGGCGTTTTAGTAGTGGAAAGGAAATTTTTAAATTGAAAACGCTATCGAAAAAGCATCTTCATATTTAAGCTTAATTTTTTTATTTATGTCCCAAATACTCTTGTCATACCTTAAAACCCAATAGATATCAAGGAGTAAACCTATCAGGATTATGTACAAACATGTAATATGAAATGAGAAATATAATAAGAAGAAAATAGGGTCTTGGGCCTGTGAAACAAGAAAAACGTTATGGGTCTTGGACCCAAAAAAATTTAGATGTGTTTGGAAGAAAATAGTTTTATTCCACATGGAATAAGCACACCCTTTTCTACTTGAAATTTAAACCTAGATATCTTGAGCATATGAACTCGGATTTCTGGTCCGAAAAATGCACGACAAATCTGAGGCTAAGGGATACACAATGAACTTATAATAGTTCAAAAAATTAATTAATCTTCCGATATCATTTTTTTTATTAATCCAAGAGTGGGAAAATACAGGTGATCTATTTTGGTCAACAATTGGCTTCAACTATAAGACAGAAACCCCCTCTGGGTTGTTGAGAACACCAGAATCTCAAAACCATATGCCTTCTCCATTGGGCTATGGAGTCATGTTTAAAATAGATTCCTGTAATTATTCCTCTTTCGTGGAGTTATCTTCAAATTTCAATATAAATATCGCCTTATTGTACAAAACTTGAACTGAAGAAACAAAATATGTACATACATGATCTACCTACCCTATCTTACTTGGAAGAAAGAGGCACCTTAGGTATAGGTAGATTTCCAATGGAGCCATCCAAGCATTGACTCGATCTTTGGAATGAACTCCAAAACTTTGAAACATATTGAGACTTGTACCAATGAGTCAAGGGAACTCTCAATGTGTGCTAGAGAAAAATTGAACCAAGTGTGCTGAAAATTTGATTGCATTGTTTGGCCAACAAAGCTCTGGAACCATAATTCAATGAAATCAATTCTTGGTTGCTCAAGAATACTATTTTCTTTGATTAGCTGAGGAGTTTTCAAAGCAATAATACATTCATATTTTTCCTTATCTCCAACTACCTCCAAGGTTCTTGATTCATCAATAATATCCTGAAAAGACTCTTCTTTCTTGTAAAGGCAATCTTGCTCATCATTCTTCTCAAGATTCAATTCTTTCACCAATTCTTCTTGTCGGAAGTGCTCTTGCATTTTTTCATCTTTTGTTGCAAGGCTGAAATCTTCTCGTGTATTTGTTGCAGACTCCTTGATTTCATTCTCAATTTTGCTTCTTGAAATATCTTCATATGGAGTATATGCAAAGCCAAAGTTTTCTTTTTGCAAATTGGAATTTTCATCTTCATCAACATGATTTGACTTAGAAAAGTCATCCAATCTTTGATTAGATTTTTCTTCAAAATTGATCACTTTGTTATCTTTCTTCCATATGGGAGAGGGTGGGTGGGAAAACCTTTCAACAAATAAATCTTATAATATGTCCCAACTAGTAATGGTACCTGGAAACAATGAACTATACCATTCAAGAGAATTCCCACACAAAGTTTGCAAGAATAATATACATGTAACATTATCTTTAGTGAGATTGAAAATTTCACATGCACATCAGAATCTAAACAAATGTTTCTCTGCATCCTCCAAAGTATTCCCAAAGAATGTAGAAAATTTTTCCATAGAAATATTGGGCATCTGAAAATTTTCTTCTGGCGGATTTAAAGGGCCTTTATGTAGTTGCCTTCTTCTTTGGGCAGTTGTTCCTTTTCATGCATCTCTTGAAACCATTGATGGTCTTGATGAATAATTTAAAGGAGCATCATGACATGAATGAAATTATTCAGAGGCATAATAATATACATATTCTTTAGATTTTTTAGTCTTTCCAATGGTATTGTTGGGGATTTCATTCTCCCGAATCTTCTGTGCTTCTTGGGTCTTTTTGAAATTATAGAAAATGTGTGACATCTTTCAATAATCCTTGTACAAATTGTTACACATCAAATTTCCACACCTAGGTACCTTTCCCTAAGTGTTGCAAGTGTTGTAAAAGTGTCATATGCACCTTGCTAAGTGTCGCATACACCTCGACACCATGAAATAACATATTTCGCAATCCCTAGTCAATGTGGAGGAGAAATATATTATATGAAGATCAAAATACTATGTGCACATGAATTAATTATTAATATTCATAAAAAGGAAATTAATTTAGTGTGAGAATCCACCTCATATTTGGTTTCCTATTTTTAAGGGGAGGTTGAGGATCTCATGGATGGTTGAAATATTTCCTCCTTAAAACCCTTGAGAGATATTTCCTCCCTAAAATACTTAAGAGTTATTTTCTCCCTAAATATCTTGGAGATCCCATTTTAGTGGATCTAATGAGTGATTCTCTCCATGGTGGTTAAGCCTCCAAATCCTATATAATGAAGGCTTTCCATGGAGAATGGAGGGAAGATTTGAAGTATCAAACTTATGATCTTGGGAGAAATATTTTGGATATCAAACCTATGATATTGAGAGCATCATGCAAGGGCTGGACAGGGAGGGCTTGGAGAGGTTGTTGCAACTGCATCTACATATTGTAAGTGTCTTTTTAATGTTCTCATTAATATATGCTTGGCCTATTTACTTCTAGTTTATGTATCTTTGCATATGCTTGTCTATTGTAGATGAATTTGTTTAATATAGTATGTCAGAGTAGGATTTTCCTTATGTCTCTTTTTTGTCTGTGGTTTGCAGGTATCAAGTTGTGTGAACGAGTTCGAAGATCAAGATCAAATTGGAGCAGTGAGGACAAACACCGGAGATAGGTACGATCACTTTTCCTCCTCCTCTCTTTTCAACTAGTTAAGCAAATCTCAAAGAGATGTTAGTGTCCATTTGCATATTTTTATCTCGGTATTAGGGGTATAGAATCCAAGGGAAGATCCACCTATCCATAGGGGAATTTTCCTATAACAGAAATTGGAGTCCATTCTACAAAATCATAAGTTTCGTTTTCACACCCTTCAGTAAACAACAACCCTAAAATGAAACACTTATAAAATTGATCAGACACTTTTATATTTTCTGGTAGTGAACCTACATTAGAAAGTGTAGGGATTTGGAATAGGTTGTGAGGATAAATTTCCAAATCCATCAGGCAAACTTAGAATTGTGTGCTACGGAGCGATAAATCCAATTGCTCGTATAAGTATAGTCAAGATCTCCCTCTCACATAGGGGTTAAACACGAGGTCGTGTACTGGAGAGAAACGAAGATTTCCCCTCTAAATCTTAACCCATGTAGTGGAAGGATCGTATATTGGGGGTTCTTCCTGAGAAATAGTTGGTTTCATTTGATCTCAGAGATTTGTGAATCCTGAATCCGTTCCGGGTTCTCAATAGTATTCTGGTCCACTTGTCTTCAATTCTCTTGAATAATTTCAGACTTGTTATATTTCCCATACGTTCCTTCTTGATTTTTGACTGTACCCACCCAGAGGCCGACTGCGAGTTGGTAACCTTAGTGGCCTATATCTGTAAGGTTGATGCACAAGGTGATGGTGAAGGGGAGTCTTCGTTGTACCTGGGTCAGATATTGGTCAAACTCAGTCAGGGTCCTTGGAGGGTACACCCATGGGTAAAATTGTGTGGGAACTTGCACCAAGTTGTAAGTCTGTTAAGTAGGTCTCCAACGTAACTGATCCACCCGCTCTATCCTAGCCCCTTCCTATATTGATCTCGCGATGTTGGATTTCAGCACCAACTAGTGGTTTCATTTTGGGAAGGTTTGTTTGATTGTTTGCTTCTTAGATTTGTAGCATGTGTTGTTTTTTTTCCTTAGTGGACTTTAGGTCAAGTCAGTGTCAATGGCATCAAATCCTGGGAGTACCAACGGAGGAACCCATTTTCCTGGGGAACCTTTCTCCTTTCCTTTTTTTGGAAACATTGGTCCTCCATGCATTGCAACACTAAGTCTTTCGAGACTCACAATCGGATTACCAGTTTGGTTGTTCCCCACTCTAGTGATTTTGAATATTCACAGTGCTTCAAATGCACCTAATGCTTCATATGTAAGCACACTACCCACATATCAACCTCATGTCGAATTTTCTCCTTCTTCACCCATCAGGTCTCCTTCCCTTTCTCCTTCTTCGCCTAGTGAAATCTCTAAAGTGAGTAGCCAAGTTGATAAGAAGAAGAAGAAATGGAAAGAGACAAAGAAGAAGAACCAGAAAGGGACCAAGTCTCCAACCACATCATATCATGTTGGATACAAAAAACCAACTATGGTTAATCATACTAGGAGTGTTGATAAAGTCAACAAGTCTAAAACGAAGAATCCTAAACCCAAATTCCCTTGCAGGATTTGTAAGGGTAACCACTTTCGGAGGGATTTCCCTCGTCTCCCCAAGGTCTTATAAATGTGTTATTCCATGTCATCATCCCCTACGAGACATGTTGGTGGCACCCCATCAACTAGTGACATTAAGGTTGGTAAGAAGAAGAGAACTGTCAAATTTTCTTGCTTGTTATGCGAAGGTGATCATTACTCTCACCTTTGCCCTCGTATGGATTAGGCTTCTTATATTTTGGAAAAGATTCAAATTCCAACTAGTTATCATAATATTTCTTCCAAACCATCCTTAGTTGATGGACTGGTCAATCTGGTTCTGTGCCTGGTCAGTCCATTTTATCAAGTGGTCAATCTGGTTTCATCCTCGGTTGAACCACAAAACCAAGTAGATGATCTAGTTCTGTCATCAATCAACCCCACTCTTCATCTGAATAGTGAAACCCAAGTGACTAATCCAGTTTCATCATCGATCATCCCAACTCCTCCCTTGAAGAGTGTAACCAAAGTGGTCAATCTGGTTCTGCCGTCGGTCCATCCCACTCCTCCCTTGAAGAGTGCAACCAAAGTGGTCGATCTGGTTCCGTCATCGGCCAATCCCACTCCTCATTCAAAGAGTGAGGATGTCACTCATGTTTACCTCGTTAATACTAATTCACCCAGACAAGGGGGCACTCCGCCCGTCCCGATGGCACCCCCTTCGAGCAATCAAATGATTTCTATTAATTGGAATCATTTGACAGAACCTCGTCTTCCTTCTTACGTACCTTTCCAAATAATCGTGCAGGTTTTTGACAGGAATATTCCTAACACTATAATAGATGAAGGTGTTTCTTTTAGAATCTTATCTATGAATGCTTGGCAAGATTTTGGTTCCCCACATCTTGCGCCCGTGACTCAAAATTTGTTGACCTTTGACAAAAGAGTTAGTCAACCTTTAGGGATCCTTCCTCAGTTTCCAGTTACTTTGGGAGGAAAAAAGGTCTACATCGATGTGATGTAAGTTCATGACCCCTTGGACTTTAACCTTCTCCTCATGCGAGACTATGTCTATGTTATGAGAGATTTTTTGTCCACTCTCTTTCAAGTGATGTGTTTCCCTCACTACATAAACCTAGTAACGATCGACCAGATTTCATTCATTGACCCTCATCTGATGGTCAACCATCCACCTTCCCTGAATGCTCCATACACGCCAGCAATGTCTACCCCATCGCGGGTCCATTATGTAACAACCTTCCCCATGCGTTCATCGTTGCATGAGAGGTGATATCTCCCTTCTCTTGACTTAGATCCAGGAGTTGACATGGTCATCTCCTCCATAGGGTTATTAGAGCCAGATCTCCCTACCCTTATCAATTTCATCGACATGTATTCCTTCCAGAGAATTTCCCTCTTGGAAGCCATGATCAAGCAAAGGACAAGCATAGTTTTTTCTTATCTATGACAAGCTCGTTAAAAAATGAAATGAAGGTATTGAGCATAGTAAAAAATGAAACAAAGGTCTTGAGAATAGTTTTTTTCATGTGTCAAGCTCGTTAAAAAATGAAACAATCACCTCTCTCATTGAGTCAAGTCTTTAGATAGATATTGTAGATGTTGAGTCGGGTATTTTGTTAGATCTCGTAGAAGAACCTTCATTTCATCCACCCTTATCCTTTTTCTCCATCTAGTACAAAAATTGGTGACAACCTCAAAGTCGGTGAATGAAATGAAGCTTGGGGCATCATGTCTCTAGCATTTGATTACCATTCTGGAGTTAAGTCGCTAGCTTCGCAAGCTGGGGGCAGAGTACCAACCATCCATGGATATCCCTCAAAACCTTTGGAAATTGCGTTGGGAAATTACAAGCATAGTTTGATTTTGTTTCAAGCTTGTGTAAAAATGAAACCAATTATGAGCTTAGTATTTGTTCTTTCTCACGCTCACAAATACATGAGAATGTAACCAAGTATACTTTTATCACTTTTTCGGACTCGTAAAGGTTATACGAAAAAGGAACCCCCTGGAGTCTCTTTTAAGATCTTTCCAGACTCTCTAAACATGAAAATATTGCTGAGTGATCTTGCTTCCTTTCACACTCATTAAAAAAATTTAAAGGGCATATTTTGAGTGGTATTTTATCTCTTTTTCAGCCTTGCAAGACTAAAATTACAAAAAAGAACAACCCTGGAGTTGTCTTCAAGTTATTTTCAGACTCTCTAAACATGAAAAACCATCAAGTTTTTCTTATCTGGACACATTAAACTACACATTGAAGGGCCCATATGGGAATGAACCCTTGCTTCTTCCAGTTCATTAAACAAAGGAAGAGGAACTTACCGAAGGTGAGTTATATCGAGGATGTGTTACCCTCCTCAGGCTCGTTAAATGAAAAAGAGGTACTCATCTATCTGGGCGGGGGAAAATTGAAGGAAGTGGGTCAAGTTTTTGAGAATCCTTTATGGAATCTTTTGTCTCCCTTGAACATGGCACATGTTTGTGTCTTGTCTTACAGTTGGGTAATCTGCTTGTCTCTGAGTCATACAAATTCCATGTGTCACCATACTTTTTCATCCAGTCGAAGAGTTCTCTTATTTTCATCACATTAAATTATTGGTACTTGTCAAGTCAATGTTGCCAAGCCATTTGTTGTGCCTCATCATGTTCAAGGAAAGTTTTATTTCAAACCATCCATATGCAGTATTGTAAATTTCCATTTCCCATGTCAGTCCATACTCATTTGATTCACCATCTTACATCATTTTCATGTGTCAGTTTCGTGTCGATGATGGGGGATACATCAAGGCCCTCCTTCGACGATTCTTTTCTTGTCGACTTCAACTCATCATCCGTGAATTAGACTTAGAAACTAGTTAATACCTTGGGACCTGTATGCCTCAATGGCAGGCCTCCTCTCCTTCGATAGTAGGTTTACATCATTGAACTCTTATTGGATGATTCCATGAATGTTCAACTTCAATTAATTTATTCACATTCGTTGGATTGTACTAGGGTACCTTGGGAGTCATTGAAATCACTGGTGATTTCCCTCGCACTTGTTAATGGTTTACCTCAATGACCAGTAATCAAGTGGTTTCTACCATGTTTGACATCAAAACATCTATTCACATGGCTAGATTCGTACCACATTGGGATTGGGACGAAGACCCTGGGTTGAGCGTTCACTCTGTTATCTACTTTTCCCAGGCTATGAAGGAGATCATTTAAGCATGTTGATATATATATTGTCACATAGATCCACATTGTATTGGTCTGTGGTTATGTTTTAACATCTCGTAGCTCCAATGTGTATTTCTCGTGGCTACGATAAGTTCATGTCATGGAGGTATGGATCCACATTGTATCTCTGGTGGCCATATCCTTAATCAATATTTTTCATGGATCCGCAGTGTATTGGTCGGCAGCCATGCTTTGAGTCATCTCATATTTAGATCATAGGTATTCTTGCCTCGGAAATGGAACATATATTAATATTGTTTGATGGTTGTTTGCAGCTTCTTCCAGGTTCTTCAACTCCACACCCTTGCATTGAATAATTATAAAGTGTTTTGACCATCAGTTTCTCTTCTGACCTCACACTTTAGGGGGCATACTGTTACACATCAAATTTCCACACCTAGGTACTATTGATGTCGAGGGACTAGAGAGTCCCCAACATTAGCATATTAACCTCACGTAGGGCTAGGTGGGGAAAGACGAGAATGTCACCCTAAGATTAGAGCCCCAAACAAGAAAACACATTGAACTCCATGCTCAATTTTCTTTAACCTACAATCTAAGCATGGATCCTTTTGCCTTGTATTTTTACTTTTTAATAATAATTTATTTTTATGTAATTTATAATCCTTGTGCATTTATGTGTGATTTTATACATTTGTGACAACAAAATTAAATCCTAAAAGAATTTAAACAATTAAAGAGAATGCTACTAATAAGATTAAAAATGAAAAAGTTTTCTTTTGTATTTATTTAGCAAAAGTAACTAAAGCAAAACTAACCAGAAATTAAGAAAAGTTAATACTAAAGTGATTTATTAGAAGAGTAATTTATTAAACAAGAAATTGATTTACAAACTACCAAAAATTGATTATAAAACATTAATTATAAAACAATGTAAATGATTGGTATTTTAATTTTTTTTTTGTTAAAGCAAAATAAATTACAAAAGTAAACTAAACAAATAAGTAAAGAAGGATAAGCAAAAGCTTTACCAAAAAAATAAAATGTGAGGAACTTATATACATTATGTTACAATAGTCGAAGAATAAGCAGAAATATCACAACAACAAATCTAGGAGGCTCTACGGCTGGGGGAAACCCTAGTTACAGACGCCCGCTCACGCACCTCCTCTCTAAGCGAGGTTTCTCGAAGAAGGCTGATGCAGACGCCATCCCTCCTGTTCATTGCCAGTCACAACTGCAGATTGCCTGGATACTCCAGGCTCCTTGCGCTAAGGATTGTTTCTTTGCGACGATTTGAGGATCTTCACAGATCAATGTCTCTTCCTCCTCGATTGTTGTAGGTTCATATGGGGGTCGGTTTCCCCTCCCTATGCGGTCGGGGCTTGAATCTCTTGGCGTATGCATCCTCTACATGTTTGGCCGCTTCTTTAGTGTCTTCTCTAAGGGAGGATCCGGCTTTTTTGGGAGCTCTTGCTGGGATGATGCATGGGTTTATTTTTCTCAGATCTAGATATTCTAAGTAAGGTCCTTGATTTTATTGCTCCTTCTCCGTGGTTACTCCCTCCGGGTTCTTCGGTTTGTTCAGGGTTTGATGTTTGTCCAGATCGGGCTCCTTTCGGTGACCATTGATACTATCTAGCGGAGGTTGTGCCAAAACTTTGAGGTCCTTTCCTTGGGCGTGTAGTGCAGGTTCTACACCTTGAGGTCCATGGAGTGGGCGTGCAGTTCATGGTTTTACTGATGTTGTTTTGGGTTCTTCATCATCGTCGTTGCAAACTGGTTTTGTTTGTGATGGTTTTCATACCGCTCTGACCTGGTCCATCCGACCTCCTGGGTTTGTTTGACTATTTTGTTTGGAGTTTTATTCAGTGACGAACTCTCTTGTTCAGGGTTTCTGACCTATTAAGGGTTTCTATCAGTTTATGTCTTTTCTTTTTTTGGCTCTCCAGCCAGTTACTTTGTGTCCCTTTGGGATATTCTACCCAGGATTGGGCCGTTCCTTTGGCACCTACAGAATGTAATTTGGTTCTCTTTCTATGAATAGAATTACACTTTTTTCCATGGAATTTTTTTTTAATGTTACAATAGTCATAGTTCATTATTTCTTTTAAATTTTTTTTTTTTTTTTTTAATTTCTGGTATTGGATTAATATAGACTCACAAAGCCAAAATTTAAAGAAAACAAATAAGAAATAAATTTGAAGTGTAAGTATTTTGATCCCAAGTCAAAATTTCTCCTCATATTTATTTCCTATTGCATGATTAAATTACTATCCTTTCAACGTTGATTGCAACGAGGGACAGTCTAGTAATTTTTGAGGAAAGGAGCTTGAATTACTGTAGTAAGCTGGCATACTGGCATTACTGGAGTGAGTCCAGGCAAATAAACATTATTTAAATTGAGTCTTGGGACCGCTGAGAAGGTGGAGGCATTTTTTACCATTGCAGTTTAGTT
This sequence comes from Picea engelmannii, assembly GCA_009831015.1. NCBI lineage: Eukaryota > Viridiplantae > Streptophyta > Pinopsida > Pinales > Pinaceae > Picea > Picea engelmannii. The sequence continues at coordinate 1,777 of ML796292.1, read as the reverse complement.
TAGAAGCGTGCCCGTCAAGTTGCCATTCCATATAAATTATTTCCATCATGTTGTTTCTTTATTGAACTCTGATTCATTCCAACTGTTTTGATACACAATCCAGTTGAATCGAGTCTTGAGGATGACATTGGTAGGTTTCCCAGAAGGGGGGCATATCAAGCACGGTTGTCTTCTTTGTATTACTTTATTTGTATTACTGTAATGTTGTGCGGCCTGCTAGTGGGCTCTCAATGTGTGTCCTTTGACGATTTCTTATATCCCAGTTGGGTTGTTGATCATGTTATTTCCCAAGGGGAGTTTCTCAAGCTCGAGCTCGATAACACTTCTGGTATCTATTTTTCATTCCATTTCTCTGCTTTTACGTGTGCTTGTGCTTTTACTTCTTACATCAAGTCTCATTACTATTGCTATGTATGTAGGTGTAAGATTTGCTTCGAAGAACACATACATCTTCAGAAAAGCGAATGTGCAGATTAAGCTCGTTCTCGGGGACTCTCTTGAGCTCACAAACATCCCTTTTATCTTCACAGATCTCTAGTATAAATGGATATATTTATAGGCGCCTGATTTTCTGTTGATGATGTATGCATCAAAACGTTGGGACTTCCATCGGATGCAATGGTTCCTGCTTCCACAATGTCTGCACCATTGTTCTATCAACAAACTTAGCAATGTTTTTAACATTTATAACATATTTGGCATCCTCAGATTAACGAACCCAATGCATGGTGCACCCTGCAAAGGCCATTCTTCCTTTAAAAACGACGAACATTTTTCTTCTGAGGCCTGGAACAAATAAACAGTGTGATAGTGCAAGTGTTCTTTTTCTTCTTCATAAAATCGGCATGTCCTGTGAGCATATGGTGTATGAGATTTCGAAATCAGTTTTCTAAATATCTGAACGTAACAATTATTGCAGTTTCTTAGCGTGAGCTGCCAAATAGAATTTGTAGGCGTGAGTACATCCTGAGCGTCTGGAATTAACCTAATCTCCATGTTCAAAAGAACGATATCATAAATGTTATATAACGTCGAGTCATTGTATGATTGCATCGTGAAAATAGTGAGGAATAGTGGACATATATATGCACGGAATGGCACATTTTTTTTTCAATTATCTTCTCGACAACTCTCTTTGTTCCTCGTCACAGCAAGCAATAGCTCTTTCCTTCTATAAACTTTGAGGTCTTATAATGGCATACCATATGCACATCCCTTTTAATCTCCTCATAGTGTCTTAATGTAAGGTTTATTGATGTAAGAGAGTCATCGACCTTCATATCAACATCATTGTTACTTTTTCTCGATAGGTTTTATTAGTTCTTGTCGTAGGCATAGAGGGACTATAGCTATTGATAATCGGTTGACTTCATATTAGTTTGTCCTTTGATCACAAATATTTGCAGAAAATCTATTGTTGGAGCTAGGGAACTAAAAAACATTGATTTTTATATAATAAAAAGTACCATATATGTAATGATCTAATTGGATAACAGATTGGAGGTCTTATTGTCGGCTTCGCTATTCCCAATGTTTTATATGTTAGCACATCCGAACTTTTTTGATCATATACAGTCTTTTTGAATCATATATTTTTCTTATGCATTGCTTGAAGGTGGATTAATGCTCACATTAGTTCAAATGTTTGTCTTAGCATTTTCTGCTAGCATTGTCTTAGATCATATACGGTGTTTTTTTTTATCATATTGAAATGTTTAGATATCCAAGGTTTATAGTGGTCGCTAATTCCAAAGTTTATAAGCTTGTATTGTGATTT
>ML796291.1:318647-331770 GCA_009831015.1 Picea engelmannii | reverse complement strand
GATGCATTCAGAAATACAAGGAAGTTATGAAGAGTAAATCACATTCATTGATTTGGGAGGACGACTAAGAATATGCCAGCATCTTCAATTGTTAACCATCAGATTACAATTTTAAATTAAAAGCTGATTAATTGTGCTCATTGTCAATAGGTATACGCCTTTCGGCGTAATAACTTTTACCACATAAAATTTTCTAAAACAATTTTAATTCATTTAAAAAAAATCCATATAATGAAATTTATAAACTAATAAATTAATAAAAATGAAACACTATCTCATAAAAATACAATCACCTAAATTAAAAAAATCCATATAATGAAAATTGTAAACTAATAAATTAATTATAAATGGAACGCTACCTCATTAAAAATACAATCACCTAAAATATTAAATTTGTATGGAAGTTTTAACTCAAACATTTATTAACCCACTCCTAAAAATAATTAATTTTTTTTATTAAGTAATTTTGTAAATAAATAAATTTTAAACCTTCAAAACTTTTACAAGTTAATTTGTTCTAAATAGTTGTGAAAATAAGTCTCAAACCTTTATTAACTCACTCCTTAAAAAAATATATATATTTAAATGGTTTTGTAAATAAATAAATTTTAAGCATTCAAAATTTTTATAAGTTGATTTGTTTTAAATGATAGGTGAAAATAAGTCTTTAGTAAAAACATGGTTGATGTTTTATGATTATAAGTTTTTTACTTTGATATTTTTTTTACATGATTGTAAAATTTGTTTGGATTTATTACAAAATTGAAAAGATTTAAAAAACTTTTTAAATTTTTATTTTTCAAATTTGTTAAATTATTTTTATTTATAAAATTATTTTTTCTTAATTTTATAAAGAAAAATTAAAATGTGTTTTTTTTTAAGTGAATTCTTACATGTTTTCTTGATTTCATATATAAAAGACTTAAAAGAGGTTTTTCAATTGTAAACATTATTTTAAGATTTTATTTTTTTAAGTAAGCTTTTATATTAAATTCAAGAGTTTAGAGCTTGAAGCAAAGTTGAGGTTGCCATTAAAAGGAAAACCAGCTTTGTTTCACAACGTTTTTATGGTCTAATGTACCATCCCAAAACTAAAAGGTTTTCATTTATAATTCAAAAAAACTACACCCAAAATCTAACCCAGTAGAACAAGATAGCCTATCATCTTAATTGACTTAAAAAAAATAGGGAAAAACCTGGTATATGATCTATTGACCATATTCGTGACTTGGGGCGCCTAACTCGGAGTTGTTGGGATTTGGTGAAGGTAGACGAACATGAATTTGAAGGAGCATTACATCCTGCACCTGCAAGAACACTTCCATCTACTGAGGAACATGACACACATAGAGGGTCATGAGCGTGGAAATATGACGGTTCATGAGTTCCATGTAAAAGGTAAGGTCTACCATCTCGTATCGAATTTCAAACTATATTTGTTTCATGATCTCTATCACTTTCCCATTTCTTGAAGGACTCAAGCTCTGACTTCTCTTAGACTCCTCTAAGACCGGATTCAGGGATGGAGTTCCCCTACTGCTTCCATCATGGCTCATTGAACTTTCACTAGGCGGGTTTGTCCCTAACGAACTTCCTGTTGGTGGTCAAGGCATACAAACAGGCATAGGAGATGTCAAAATGTAATTGGCAACCGGCACTGGAAAGTCCTATTTAATTGGTGCTATTAAACATGCCATGGAAATTGATTCACTTTCTAATAAGAGCCCCTTACTTATTTTGGCTCCTATCGGTGTTGCAACATTCAACATAGCTGCATCGACAATACACTCTACACTTCATATACATGTAAGGGACATGAATGACTTACATGGGCTTCATTTGATTTCCTTCCAAGAGGAGATCAAGCACATCAAATACATCCTTATTGATGAGATGAGTTTTATAGGGAAAAATTTATTAAAAAGTATTGATGCTCAACTTCAGCAAGTTATTCTAGAACAATCAACTGTTTTCTTTGGAGGGAGGTCAGTTAAATTAGTTGGTGACTTGGGAAAACTACCTCCTTATGGATAGACCTGCTTATGCATGTGATGGTCCTGTGAAAGAATTATGGAGATCGTTCACAAAAGTTGTGACTATTGATATTGTGTTTAGGCAAGATGGACAAAGCAATGATCATAAATGTTTTTGACATCTTCTAATGAATGTCAGAGATGCAAATCCTACTTTAGAAGACTAGAAATTATCAATGACACGTATAGATAGCGAAATGGATGCTTCCACAAAGGAGTTATTTGATAAGGAAATGCATTTGTTTGCAACAAACGACGATGTCCAAAATCACAATAAGCATTGTTTGAGATCATTAAATCTCTCGGTTGCATGTAGTGTTCCTAAAGAGTAAGTAGTAACTATTTGATTGAAGTTGATGACAACAAATTGGACACTGAGTTACTTATTGTTGTTGGAGCTCGAGTGATGATTACTTCTAACTTATGGACCAATGCAGGACTTATCAATGGTGCCCTTGGGGTTGTTGAACGGATTGTGTATAACCTGGAATATCCCCTCCTGAACCTCCCACATATATTTTAGTTAGATTTGATAACCATGTGGGGGTTCCATGGGATGAATAATTCCCTCAAATTGTCCCTATTATACCAATTCAAAGAGGCAAAGAAAGGCAAATTACATTGAGGCTTTCATGGGGATTAAAAATCCATAGGTCCCAAGGATTAACATTAGAGAAAGAAACTATTAATATTGGGAATATAGGGCGACAGGGTCTCACTTTTACTTCCATATCTCGAGTTAAATCTTTGGATGGTCTTCTATTTCAACCTCCATATTCATTTGATCGATATGAAAAGATGGGAAAGTGTGCAAGTGTATCTAAGATAAAAGAAGAAGAAGAGAGATTGAGATCAATATCTATGTAATATATATGTTATTTAGTATCTTCAAATATATGTTAAACTATATGTTCATCATATTACTTTGTTATTATTCACCTTTTTTTATCATTCAACATTGTTTCTTTGTTATTATTCAGCTTCTTAATGATGTAATGTAACCTATATAATATTCAATATTTTCATTTTATCACTTTATTACTATTCAACTTGATAATGATGTAAATTTCTTGAAGCTTTTTTTTGTGACATTTTTAACTATCAGATTGAAATATATACAACATCATAGATGATAATTATTAAATATCATTTAAAGAAAACATATATACACAATAGGACAATCTAAAAAATTTGGACACCACTGCATTGATCACGATTGTAACCAACATAGATCCATCTTAACTACGGTTCTACAAAGTGCTGAGAGGGATCAAATATCTCGAGGTGAAAACCCTTCCACATTTATCATGAGTTGCAACTCGCCTCCTCAAGCCATTCGGGGACATGTTGGAAATTTGGTACGAGGGAATAAAATACAAAATGAGTAGCATAACGGAGTTTCGTAAGCTCCCACATGTATGTTTGGCCAATTCCCACATGACCACACTACCCATGGTCTATCAACACATTGTTCTTGAAAATCGACGTCTTGTTCAGAATTTGCACTATGCCTCATTGAGCTAAACCCTTGTCCCAAAGATCCTGCAACAAACGCTTTTCTGGACAACAAAATGACAGTGGAGTGGCCCCACTAGCTCAAAATTGGCTCCCTGTATCCAATGCAACTGACGGTTCATCCATTCGAGTCCTCGTTTGAGTTTTATCATGAGTTGCAACTCACCTCCGCAAGCCATTCATGAACATATTGGAAATTTGGTCTAGGGGTATAAAATCAAAACAAATCATCATAACGGAGTTCCATAAGCTTCTACACATCCGTTTGGCCAAGACCCACATGACCACACTACGCACAATCTCCTGACACGGTGTTCTTGAAAATCAACCTCTTTTTCGGAAATTGCACTATGTCTCATTGAGAAAAACCCTAGTCCCGAAGATCCTCCAAAAAACTCTTTTCTGGGAAACATGATGGCAATGGAGGGGGCCCACTAGTTGAAACCTGGCTCTTTGAATCTAATGAAACCGACGATTCATCCATCCGAGTCCTATTTTGAGTTTTATTGTGAGTTACAACTCGCCTCTTCAATCCATTCACGAACATGTTGACAATTTGTTATGGGGGCATAAAATCCAAGCCGAGAAACATAACGGAGTTTTGCAAGCTCTCTCACATCTATTTGGCCAAGGCCCATGGGACCATGCTACCTAGAATCACTCGACACAGTGTTCTTGAACATCAAACTCTTGTTCATAATTTGCACTATGCCTCATTGAACAAAACCCTAGTTTTGAAGATCCTACAAGAAATTATTTTCCGAAAAGAAAATGATAGCAAAGGGGGCCCACTAGATGAAACATGGTGCCCTGGATCCAATGAAATTGATGGTTCATCCATCCAAGTCCCGATTTTATTTTTATCAGGAGTTGCAACTTTCCTCCTCAAACCATTCAGGGACATGTTGGAAAATTGCTCTAGGGGCATAAAATCTAAACCGAACAGCACAATGGAGATCCATAAGCTCTTGCATGTTTGTTTGGCCAAGGCCCACATGACCACACTACGCACAATCTTCTGACATAGTGTTCTTTAAAACAAACCTCTTGTTCAAAAAATGCACTATGTCTCATTCAGAAAAAACCCTAGTCTCATAGATCCTCCAACAAACACTTTTCTTGGCAACAAAATCGTAATGGAGGAGCCCCACTAGTTGAAACCTAGTGCTCGAGATCCAATTCAACTGGAAGTTCATCCATACAAGTCCTATTTTGATTTTTATTGCAAGTTACAACTAGTCTCCTCAATCCATTCAAGGACATGTTGGAAATTTGTTCTGGGGGCATAAAATCTAAACCGAACAACATAACAAAGTTTCAAAATCTCCCACACATAAATTTGGCTAATTGCCATGGGACCATGCTACCCAGAATCACCTAACACAATGTTCTTGAAAATCAACCTCTTGTTCATAATTTTCACTATGCCTCATTGAGAAAAACCCTAGTTCTAAAGATCCTGCAACAAATGTTTTTCTGGGAAACAAAATGACAATGAAGGGCCCCGACTAAATGAAACTTGGTTCCCTAGATCCAATGCAATTAATGGTTCATACATCTGAGTCTCGATTTTATTTTTATCACGAGTTGTAACTTGCCTCCTCAATCCATTCAGGGACATGTTGACAATTTGGTCTCGGGACATGTTCATAATTTGCACTATGCCTCATTGAGCAAAACCCTAGTTCTGAAGATCCTGCAAAAAATGATTTTTCGAGAAAAAAAATGACAGCAGAGGGGCCCCACTAGCTGAAAGACAATGCCCTAGATCCAATACAATCGACGGTTCATCCATCCAAGTCCCTATTTGAGTTTTATCGTGAGTTGCAACTGTCCTCCTCAAGCCATTCAGGGACATGTTGGGAATTTGGTCAGGGGGCATAAAATCCAAACCGAGAAGCATAACGAAGTTCTGTAATCTCCCTCAAATTTTTTTGGTGAAGTCCCATGCAACCACTCTACCCACAATCACTCGGCACGATGTTCTTGAAAATCGACCTCTTGTTCATAATTTTGACTATGCCTCATTGAGCAAAAACCTAGTCCTGGAGATCCTACAAAAAAATAATTTTCAAGCAATGGAATGATAGCGAAGGGGTCCCCCTTGCTAAAAAGCAGTGCCACTAGTGCAATGAAACTAACGGTTCGTCCATCTGATTTCGATTTTGAGTTTTATTTCGAGTTGCAACTCGCTTCCTCAAGCCATTTAGGGACATGTTGGCAATTTGGTCCGTGGGAATAAAATCCAAAACGAGCATCATAATAGAGTTTTCTAAGCTCCCACAGATATTTTTTTCCAAGTCTCACACAACCACACTACCCATAATCGCCTGACATAGTGTTCTTGAAAATCGATCTCTTATTCAAAATCTTCACTATGCCTCATTGAGAAAAACCCTAGTCATGAAGATCCTGCAACAAACACTTTTATGGGAAATGGAATGATATCTAAGAAGCCCCACCAAATGAAAATCAGTGCCTAAGATCCAATGAAATTGATAGTTCATCCATCAGAGTCCTGGTTTTAGTTTTATCATGAATTGTAACTCGCCTTCTCAAGCCATTGAGGGACATGTTGGCAATTTGGTCCGAGGGCATAAAATCCAGACCGAGAAGCATAAAGAAGTTTTGTAAGCTCCCAAATGTATGTTTTTCAAATTCCCATGTGAGCATGCTACCCATAATCACCCAACACAATGTTCTTGAAAATCGAGCTCCGGTTTAGAATTTGCACTATGTATTATTGAGAAAAACCCTAGTCCTAAAGATCCTGCAATTTTTTTTTTTTTAGGAAATGAACTGACATATGAGGGGCCCCACTAGCGGAAATCCAATGTCCCATATCCAATGCAAGTGACGTTTCATCCATCCAAGTCTCGGTTTAAGTTTTATAATGAGTTACAACTCACCTCCTCAAGCCATTTAGGGACATGTTGGAAATTTTTTCTGAGGGCATAAAATCCAAACCAAGTAGTATAACGGAGTTTCGCAAGCTCCCGCACATCTATTTGGCCAAGGACAAAGGGATCATTCTTCCCAGGATTTCCCAACACAATGTTCTTTAAAATCGACCTCTTGTTCAAAATTTGCACTATGTCTCATTGAGAAAAACCCTAGTTACAGAGATACTACAAAAAATGTTTTTTTCTGAACAACGAAATGACAACGGAGAGGCCCCACTGGTTGAAACACAGTACCCTGGATCCAATACAATTGACGGTTCATCAATCTGGGTCTTTATTTGAGTTTTATCATGAGTTTTAACTTGCCTCCTCAAGCCATTCATGAACATGTTGGCAATTTTGTTCAGGGGCATGTTTAGAATTTGCACTATGCCTCATTGAGCAAAACCCTAGTTCTAGAGATCTTGCAACAAATATTTTTTTGGGTAATGAAATGACAATGGAGGGACCCCACTAGCTGAACATGGTTCCCTTGATCCATGCAACCGACGATTCATCCATGCGAGTCTCTATTTGAGTTTTATCGTGAGTTGCGAGTTACCTCCTCAAGCCATTCAAGAACATGTTGAAAGATTGTAAGCTCTTGCATTAATTGTGTAATTTATTTTCCTTCTTTAATAAAACAATTTATGAGGACATTTCATCTCTCTTCATTTTCTATCAAAGCATGGTTATGCAATTTTGGTGAAGAGTATATTGCAAGCAAAGAAGACGTTGGAAAACTCCCTTCGTGATTGATTGGTATGTCAATTATTTAGTTTTACTAAGGAAAAAAAAATGGATCTATCATTGATTTTAAGTTTTAGATATGAAGATTGTTATTTAAAAAAAAATTAAGTTCCTTCGTCCGCAAGTTTATTCATCCTCCTTTTTGTCAAATTTCTAGTTGGTTGTTGGTTTAGTCAAATCTAGTATCCAAAGAAATATGTCTTCTTGTTAACATGTGTAAACTTAAATGGATATGTGCATGATTTCCCATAGATCACATCCTTATTAGATCTATTTGTTTAGAGAACATCTCACTATAAAAAGAAGCACTAACTTTAATACTCCAAACCCTAAATAAGCATTACGATCCAACCTTCTTACTCCAAATTCAAACTATGCTTTTATGTGTTCAATGCCATTTTAATACAGGCGAAAAAGTATTTCACTTTATCATAGAAAACCATAGTTTATTGTAGAAATATAATATCAAGTCGCACATAATTAATCAGATGTTTGAGGGTTAATAACTTGGAGGGACCCTCAACCCCCCACAAATTGAGAGAAAGGATGATCATGATTTAACCCTAGAAGAGGGATTCATTGCTCTAAGGGCCCTTTGAGAGGAAGGAAGTACAGGTTGGGGTTGAACGTCGGGCGACGGAGGGATGAAAGGAACCATACCTCCATTGATTCGAAAGGATCCAAGAGTACCTAGAAATGAATCAGAGTCCTCAAAAGTTTCTCAGGAAGCTCAGAATGACCTAAACAAATAGAAAAGGAAAAAAAATTCAAAGTCATCAAAAATCATAAAATTGGAATCATTGCGAAGAGTGCATCACAAGCTTTCCAACGGTGTAAATGACTCATCAAACGAAGTTTGGATGAAGAAGTTATGGTCGGTCAAAGTTTGGTCAACCAGGTCAAGTCAACCAACAGACACATCAACATCCGTATTGTTGACGTCATCATGATGTCAACGGCTGAATGGACAAGGTAACTTCACCATTACGTAATGTTGACATCAACATGCCACATGGCATCCCCATAGGTTGCCACGTGTCAGGAGGATTTCGAATTTTCAGGGTGCTAAATGGACCAATAAATATTTTCCACATGGCACCATCTAGGGGCCACCACGTGGCTCAATGAAGGGATTTCACTTGGCAGCCTCAGAACATGCCACGTGGTTGCATGTGGGTTAGACACTTGGCGTTACATGGACATGTATGACGACAACGCGTGGTAGATGATGTCAGCGCCACCTAGGTAGTTAACTGTGCATCGGGCAACCTATGGGAAGGTGTCGTGTGGCCCAATCATGGGGAGCCACATGGTAGCTCATAAATTCCCAATGAGGGATGGGTCTAAATAAATAAAAATAAAAAAGTCGACTGCCAAACCGACCGACGCCGGATTTGGCGACTGGGATATGTCAATGATATGTGTGTGTGTGTGTGTGTGTGTGTGTGTGTGTGTGTGTATTGGATGGGCGGTTCCAACCGGTCGGCATCGATTCTGACGACCGGTCCAGCAGAACCTAAACTTAAACATTGGCACACCAAAAAGGGTCCCAAGGGGATTCGAACCCCGGATCCCTGAAACTTTAAGCTCCTCCTGGATTACCATCGGTCTACCATTCATTTGGACTATCTGCCCGCAAATATTCTATTTAAATCGCCTTTTTCTAGAGTTGGGGAAATGGAGACGCGCCCAGTCCATACCAAGACCGAAAATCGATGCAGAGTATAGTCATTTAATGCAAGTTACAGGCACACAAATCGAAACAGGATTTTTTTATGGGCCTGGAAGTGCTAGTGTTGGATTGAGGCATGGATATAGTCATTTTTGGGTAATTCGTGCCACGAATTCAATGGTGTTATCTATTTTCTGATCTGAGCAAAGCTTCTACATCTTATTTCCAGAATGAGGTATACTTATGTATTTTGCCAAATTCTTTTGTTGAGTTAATAAAAAGGCCTACCCATTTGAGAGAAGGACCTGGAGATTTATTCCACCCAAGGATGAACTTCGTTATCAAGTTTTTTGTTCATATTTATTCTTATGTCTCCTTCTTATTGAGATTTCCTTCTTTATGGTGCACTTTAATTTATGCTCATTTAATACAATTCTTTAATAAGTCATAATGATGAAAATATTCGGGATCATGTTGGTATCAGAGCAGTCATCCTTGACTTGATTTGTTGAGTGTGAATGCTTACTAGGACCAAGCATAATCAGGGTGAAGGAACACTTAAGACTTTCAACCTAGATATTGGTCGTGCATCTCGAAGGAATAAAATGGATGAAGAGGACAAGGGTGATGAACAAAAGAAAACTTCCATATGGTGTTCTATTGCATGTCAGATATGGTCGAGAGAATGTATGGAGACTACGAGAAGAGGATGAAAAAAGAAAGGGAAGAAAAAGGAAGCACAATTAGATGAAAATGCCTCAGTGAACCAAGGGGTTGGAGGAGACCCTTCTGAGCCTCCATCTCCACCATCAAGTTCTAGGTCTTCTTCATTTGATCATTCTCATCATTCTCATCATTCGAACGCTAACCATAAAGCCTCTTTTAAGAAACCATTATTAAATCTTGATGTAAAATTTGATTTACCTATGTTTAATGGAGATGTTCATCCTGAAAAGATAGATAATTGGATCTGACAGGTTGAAGTATATTGTCTTGTACAACAAATTGATGAAGAGGAGGTGAAAGTGAAAATAGCCTCTCTTCAGTTGGAAGGCACCACTCTTGTATGGTGGGAGAGCAAGCTTCAGGACAAAAGTAAGTGTGGTAATATTCTTTCCTCATGGTCGAACTTTAAATAAGCATTAAGGAAGCAATTTTATCCATTGGGTTATTTACATAAAGCTATGAAGGAATCGAAAACATTAATACAAGGAAAAGGTCAGACTATACAAAGTTTCACAGAGGAATTTAGGAAGAAGGCACTTGCATTAAACATTCCTTTAGATTCCTATGAGACTTTAATGAAATACATTGGTGCACTCCACAGTTACATTTCCATACTTTACTCTTGTTTAACCCCACCAGTATTGACGAAGTTTGTGTGCAATCCACTCACCTTGAAAGGACGGGTAAGAATGGATAGGAGGAAAAACCATTCAAGCATTCCAAAAACCATTTCAATGGAAAAGGAAAAGGGAAGGACAAGAAGACAGTTGCAACAAAGAAGGAGGAAGGAAAACCCTCTTGCATCCATTGCAAGAAAACTGGTCATGATAGCGAGCATTGTTGGAAACTCCATCCATAATTAAGGCCAAAGCAGTTTGGAGGCAAGGGGAAGCCTAAGACAGTTTCTACGATGCAACAAAACTTGGGTTCTAATTCAGGTGACGAAGAGATGATCGCAACAGTTGGGATGCAAGGTAAAGATTATTTTTATGCATGTTCAAGTTCTTTAATCGAATCACATGATGATGATAAAAGGAGAAGTGAACTATTCCACATAAGAGTTGTATCAAAACATACGAAGATAGATACATTATTTGATATGGGTTCCCAGGTTAATTTGATATTAGAGACACTTGTTAATAAATTGGAAATAACCATAATACCTCACCATAAACCTTATCCTCTCGGTTGGGTATATGATAAAGAAAAGTTAAATGTAACTAAGCAGTGTAGGTTGAGGTTTTCTATTGCTTCTAAGATGATAGATGAAGTGGATTTATATGTGGTTCCTTTGGATGTCTGTGGTATTGTATTAGGGAGTCCCTATCTTTATGATAGGAAGGCTATCTTATTTCGAAAGGAAAATAAATACCATCTTATAAAAGATGGAGTGGAATACATCATTAAATCTCACAACATAAAGGACAAATCAACACTTGTTAGTTCATGCCAAGTAAAAAGAGTTATAAACACTAACAAGAATCTTGTACTCACGATTGTAAAAAGGAGAATGTCATGATAAGTCTGATGTTGTTAATTCTCTTGATCCTTTACATAAGAATGGATTTCTTGAGATGAGATAGGTGTTTCAGTGGGAAGGAAGCCAGCAGAAGACCTTCAACACTTTAAATATCGACATTTTGCCAATGCTATTTTTACCTAACCTTCAACACCCATGCAGGATGGAGACCAGTTTCAGTACTAATGTCATGAGCACATACATGCTTTTTAGATCTCCTATTGTTACATCTATTATTTTGAAGAATGTTTCCTTAGCTAATATCAATAATGATGGATGGTATGCTATTGATAAAATCTTCAAAGATGTATGTGGGATATTCAAGGGTTTGTAGGGGGAGAAGTTTTATTTGTAGGACAACTTAGTCCACCATTTGAATAGACCATGTATTCCTTCCTTTAAGGAAGTGCATGTAATTGCAAAATCCTCCGCTTCTTTTGTATTTGGGCATTTGGGGATTGTAGTACATTTTCCTCGAATGAAATTTTTTATAAACATGATTGTAAAGGAATGTGTGTTGTACTTTTGTAAGCCCACTAATGAAAGGATAGGGTTTTACACACCATTTCATGTTTCCTCTTATCCTTGGGAAATTTTTTCAGTGGATTTTGTAAGGGGATTAACCATGTCTAGTATGAGTCATGTCTACTTGTATGTAGCAGTGTACATGTCATGTGACAAGCATGTTTCTCTGTTGTTCTCCCAATCTGTATGGGTCCATTTCAGGTTGTCCACATTACTTATCTCCGATCGAGAGTCTTGATTGTTAGGAGAATCTTGGACAAATTTGTGGCAGCTCATGGACACCAAGACAAGGCGAAGCACTACTTTCTGTCCACAGGCCCACAGGCAAACAGAGGTGGTGGTTCAGTTGATTCAAGGATATTGTAACAATTAGTTTCCCTATGTCCAACCTGCTTATAATCAAGCCATGTAATCTTCCACTCGGGGTTCACCAATCGAGACTTGTCTTGGGTATTTACCTAAGATTCCCTTGGACTTGTTGTATGGGAAAGATGTCATGGACAGAGATGCAGCACACAACTTCATTCAGAGGACTCAACAGGTCAACCAAGAAGTCAAGGAGCAGAAGAAGGAAGATGTCAGCCGAGATCGAAGACTGAGGAATTCACGCAAGAATGACACTGCTTATCTTCAAGTGCGCCTAAAAGGCATACTGCTAGACAAGGCACGGTGGATCGAGAAGGGAATAGTGAGGGAGAAATTACCTCACTTATTTTTTGATTGATAAATGCTTTTGGGGTCTAAAATCTCTTAGTGGGAAGGCGTGATCCGAAAGGATCCAGGAGGACCTAGGAATGACTCAGAGTTCTCAAAAGTACCTCAGGAAGCTCAAAATGGCCTTAGCAAATAGAAAAGGGAAAAAATTCAAAGTCCTCAAAACTCATCAAAATTTTCATCATTACGAAGAGCACGTCACAAGATTTCCAACGGTGTAAACAATTCCTCAAACAGAGTCCACATGAAGAAGTTATGGCCGGTCAAAGTTTGGTCAACTAGGTCAAGTCAACCAGGGGACACATCAGCATCCATATTGTTGACATCAACAGCTGAATGGAAAGGGTGACATCAAAAAGATGTAATGATGACATCAGCATGCCACATGGTAGCCCCACAGGCTACCACGTGTTCGACGGATTTAGAATTTTTAGGGCGCCAAATGGACCAATAAAATTTTGCCACATGGCTCAATAATGGGCTGACACTTGGAATCCTCTGAATGTGCCACATGGCCTCATGTGGGACAGACACTTGGTGGCACATGGACCTATATGGCGATGATGCATGGTAGATGACATCAGCGCTACTTGGGAAACTAAATGTGCACTGGGAAACCTATAGGAAGGCACCACATGGCCCAATCATGGGGTGCCACGTGGAAGGTCGCAAATGCCCAATGCGGGTTGGGTCTAAATAAAGAAAAACAAAAAAATGGTCGTCGAAC
>ML796291.1:299247-318519 GCA_009831015.1 Picea engelmannii | reverse complement strand
GTGTATGTATGTATGTAGGTATGTATAGGATGGGTGGTTCCGACCAGTCAGCGTCGGTTCTGACAACTAGTCCAGTGGACCCCAAACTTAAACATTGGCACACCAGAAAGGGTCTCGGGGGGATTCGAACCCCGAATCTCCTGGGATCCCCCAAACTTTAACCTATGCCCGAATTACCAATCGGTCTACCGGTCCTTTGGACTCTCCGCCTGCGAATATTCTATTTAAATTTCCTTTTTCCAGAGCTGGGAAAGGGAGGCGTGCCCAGTCCATACCAGGCATGGAAATCGATGCAGAGTATAGTCATTTAATGCAGGTTTCATGCACGTAAATCGAGATAGTATTTTTGATGGGCCAAGAAGTGCCAGTGTCTGATTGAAGCATGGAGACAGTCATTTTTGGGTAATTCGATGCCACGAATTCAATGGTGTTGTCTGTTTTCTGATATGAGCAAAGATTATGCAACTTATTTCTAGAATGAGGTATACTTATGCATTTTGCCAAATTCTTTTGCTGAGTTAATAAAAAGGCATACCCATTTGAGAGTAGGACCCAGAGACGTAGTCCACCCAAGGACGAACTCCGTTATCAAGTTTTGTGTTCAGATTTATGCTTATGTCTCCTTCTTATTGAGATTTCCTTCTTTATGTCGCACTTTAATTTATGCTCATTTAATACAATTCTTTAATAAGTCGTAATGATGAAAAGATCCTAGATCATCCATCACTGGCTCCTTTACTGATTTTGTCTGAACTTTTACCTGGCATTTTCCTCACCATGACATTTGATCTATCTCCAAACCCAGGAAGAGGTTGGAACATGTTAGTGGCCTGTAAGGGGGTTATCAAAAGGGCCTCTTTATATGAGGAACCATGGCCAACATGACCATTTATCCCCCTTCACGTAAATTTTGCAAGGCTTATACCTATGCAATGGGTCAACAGGAGAAAACCCTGAAGGGTGGGTGTCCATCCTGTAGCAAACCAAAGTGCCCTCCCTAATCCTTGTCGGACAGTCTGATGGGGAGGGTACAAAGTTCACGTCTGAGGGAAAATGAAATTCCACCCAGTCCGGGGAAACGATGGAAGTGCCTAATTGAGTAGGATCTGAGCAGTTAGGGTTCGGGGCAAGCAACCCATCTTCACATAGATCTAACCATGAAGTGGGATTCTTGAATTTTTTTAGGACAAGGTCCAAAAATCCCCCAAAAATATCCACAATGCATTCGTCATGTGCGATGAGTGATATTTTATCATCTTTCGATAAAGAGTTAAAAAAACAAGGGAAACAAGTTTTCATCTTAACTAAAAAAGAGTATTGGTTGAAGGGGATGTCTACTCCAGTGACAGAGTGTGGAAAAATATATGTATCCCAATTCAAATCATCCACTATGGTCGAATCAACTGGTGACCTCACCACTGTGGGATAGTTTACTTTCAGGTAACCTGTTTGCCAACAAGAGTGGCAACAGAAAGGCTCACGCCAATAATCCAGAGACTACAATAAGGAGGAATCTTCCATAGTTATTTTGATCTCATCCGGTAGACCCAACTTCAAATCCAACTCAAAAATTACCCAATCCAGCCTTTTTTTATTCCACCTTAGGGCATGTTCATCAAAATACACGTATTTCCCAACCGAATTTGCAATGTCCATAACAAATTTCTTCGCCCAGAGTTCAAGAGGGAAATATGGAATAAGAATCCATAAATAACTTATCGAGAAGGAATCCGAGAATGGGTTGAACCCAGGGAGCCATATCTTAAGCATGAGTACACCACGACCCAAAATCTAGGGTATATCCAGAATTTTGAGCAGGTCCTCCTCCACCAGGAAGTGGAAGAGAAACTAGTGATTCGATAGAAGGCTATATCTTGGAAAATATCCCACCAAGGGCTTCCAAAAGTATTGAATCCACTGAGATATCTGCGCTTTCCACATTTTGATGTAAAAAAACTTCCCCACCAGTGCCTTGGAGGCCAGACTAGAAAATCTTTCTAATGTGATATCCTTACCAACTTGTAGCTTGGTTTCACACTGTAGACCTTCCAACATTTATCCAGACGGTTCTTCCTAATAGTATCCCCTTTGGATCTATTCCTCCTAGCACCTCCTCCTATGTAAGTAGAGATCCTAAACCCACTAGGCCCATTAACCGTAGAAACCCTATCTTCCAACTTTTGTCTGTGGGACAAAAACTCTCCATCAGTTGCAGAAAGGGAAATTTTGGTCGAGTTCCCAATGCACCTCATGTTTATAAAGTGATCACCATCACTTCCAGCGACATTATTTGAGGCAGGCCCCTTCTGCCTATCCACTTGTGGATTTTCCATACCAGTCTTGTCTACCGCTTGCTCCTCCCCGACAAGAGTTCTCTGATAGCTGTATAGAAGCCTGTAAGTCTCATCTGAAAGGAAAATTCCCTCCTGTGCCCACAAATCATCCTCATCATCCCAGTCGAGATCCACCATCGAAGACGTCATTGTTTATTTAGTTTCACTTGGTGATTGTCTTCGAGTGCACTTGCACAATTTTTTTCTTCTGTCTCTTCCCCATTTTCTATAAGTTATAAGTATATGGTCTAGGGTTCCTATTTGGTTAATATAACACACTCGACCCCTAAATACCCTTTCGAAGGATGGGGTATCATATTTTTGTTCTTACTAACTATCTCATTACGTAACTTTGGGATATCCATTGGATTCTACTCGCCACAAGCTTTCCAATGGTCGTTGTTGCACTGAAATCCGAGCTCTAGTCTGCAAGTTATGGCCTCTAGAAGTACCCATACGTTATTAATTGGGGTCTTTGGCGTTCGACGCCGAACACTCCTATTTCCTAATCCCTGAAGTCTGTTAAGTACCCGAGTAGATCTACAAATATAATCACCACAAATACCTAATACACAATAGATCCAGAGAGATATATATAAGAAAACCACATTTTATTATAAGAAAAACCTTTAGGGTAGGGAAACACCATACAATGGATCCTATTATGGAAGGGATCATCTCCTGTTCACTTGCCTCTTCAAGAGGGATTCCTCCTAATGAGAATCAACTCCAAATACAATATTTCTCTTCATGTCCCATTACATTGCTTGAACCCCTTTATATAGTGCTACCATCACCTAAGAACATTCTAGAGGAGGAATCTTCTAGAAGTAGAACCTTCTAAGAAGTCCTCTTACATTTATTATATCTAACTATCCGTTTATTATATCTAACTACCATATTGGGACTTATTTAATAATATAGTGGACCTAGTCCACCTTACATTGAATGGCCTCTACTATTATCACTATGGGCCCTCTTCCCCCCCACCACTACCTATCTAGCTACCTAACATTCCAGCCCCCTTATGAAAGTGTTGTCCTCAACGCTTGATATACAACCATATACCAGGGTCCCATGAATAAGTGTGGACCATAGTGCTAAACTAGACTAGAGAACCAAGGTCCCATTGAGAAATGGAAGCCACCATGTTGAAGTAGTCCAACTACCATTGTAAACCAGGGTCCCATGTCCAATTTCTCATGTGAAATCCACTCGAAAGATATCGGCACCCCATAACGAGCTGAAAATGATGCTCCCAATACTGACACCTATCATGTGGGTCCAAATAAGAATATTCACCCACATAGTGGGAAAGGGTCAAAGATGAATCTGGAAGAAACAATATCATTGTAGAATATGTAGGTTGGACACTGGTAATCATAACTATCTCCTGATGTGTAACATTGATGTTCTCTGTAGAAGGTGGAGTAGAGTCATCAAATAAAATATAGAAGTGGTTGTCATCCCAGAAATGACAACTATCCATATGCCAATCATCACAATCATCCTCCAAATCATACCAAGCATACACTTCTTAATGATATTCATTCATGATGTCTTCCATAAGATATCTCTCTTGAAGGAGAGCCAATGACCATTGACTATTGTGATAACGATCTCTGTAGTCTTGTATATCATCTTTGAATGCTTCAATCATGTGTATAATTTCCCTGAGTTGAGAGTTCATATCCATTGGAAACACAACATATAATATACCAAAAGAAAACTCTTAAAATAATTTCTCCAATGGCACTGATCTGGTAGAAATATGAGCACCCTATGAAAATTTACGAACTCTGCAGTCTCGTCACCATCATGAAAAAAAAAAACCAAAAACTAGAACAAGGATTTAAAAATAAACTACTGTAGAAAATCGTGGTTTTTTCCAAAAAAACCCTAAAAAACTATTGAATTTAAAATGCTCGTAACTTTACTTCCTGGACTCAGTTTCGGCTGATTGTTTTTCTGAAATTGGGTATTTTTCCGAGAGGAATTAAAATACACAATTTTTTTTTCAAAGTCATCTTATAAATCTTCATATATGAACCTGAAGTGTGCCGCCCTCTTTTTCTTCCCTAGAAAAAATTCTGCAAAAAGAGCAAAAAATTCTTCCCTTCTTTGGCCAAGGAAAGTGATCTGATACCACTTGTTAAGTACTTGAGTAGATATACAAATATAATAATCACAAATATTGAATACAAAATAGATCCACATAGAAATATATAAGAAAACCACTTTTTATTATAAGAAAAACACTTAGGGTAGGGAAACACCATACAATGGATCCTATTATGGAAGGGATCCTCTCATGTTCACTTGCCTCTTCGAGGGGATTTCCTCCTAATGAGATTCAACTCCAAATACTTATTTCTCTTCATGTCCCATTATATTTCTTGAACCCCTTTATATAGTGCTACCATCACCTAAAAACATTATATTGGAGGAATCTTCTAGAAGTAGAACCTTCTAAGAAGTCCTCTTACATTTATTATATCTAACTACCATAGTGGGCCTTTTTTAATAATATAGTGGACCTAGTCCACCTTACATTGAATGGCCTCCACTATTATCACTATGGTCCCTCTAGGCCCCCCCACTACCTCTCTAGCTACCTAACAAAATCCTGAAAGCTCGCCACCTTCTCTTAGCACGAGGATGAGGACATTCAACATCCCCTATTCGACGTTCGATCGTCGAAAATCAATGGTCCTCGTACTACATTTTCAACGTTTCGGCAATCGGGTATCGTCATTGGACTTTCGACCTTCAACGATCGATGATTATTGTTAAATCTTCCTTTATCATATTACATTCGAATCTCCTGAACTTTCGAAACAAACCAGACTCCTGGAGTCCCGAACACGTCACAAGCCATGTTGGCCAAGCATGCACGAATCAATAGCTGACATGCAGCAAGTGTCAAGGGGTGACATGTGTCCTTTCCAGGGGGTGACACATGTCCTACTTTATTCATCATAAGGGGTCTGTGAATCAATGAAAACTAGATGACACATGGAATGCAAAATGTGGGTCCACGTCACATCAGAGGACGTCATCAAGCCACATCATCTTAGACTGATAAATGCTCATTCCTTCCATATAACGATCACTAATATTCCACGTAGATCCATAGATCTACAACTCTCGTCACTTTGCGGCTCAAGGATTCGGAGCTTGCTAACTCCTCACGTTGTGAATTCTCGGAAGATCTAAGCCTTCAGATTCTCTAATCTGGCACCACACGTCCTCTTCCTATCAACGACCGAGATTTATTTTGGCGTTCATGACTTCGGCGGTTTTCACACCTTGAAAACCCTTGGCCAAATTCCTCTAGAATACGAAGTCTCTGGACCACAAGATCGCTTTCCACGTACTTGTTCATCTAAGGGTTCTTGTCACTTCAACAGTTCGACAATCGGGGGTTCAGCCTGTATCTCCTAGCTTTCCTTCCGGACCATGCCAGATCTATTGCCACACATACCTAACATCTATGACCAAGATTTACTCTAGCTTGTAGAGCTTTGGGGAAACTCACACATCCCTATATTGTCGAATACCCATACTCCTGGATGATCGTTGATCTATGGACACATGTCCCTCCCTTTTCAATGGTCCATATTTACTCCGCGACTTCGACATTCGGGATTTTCGGCCCTAGACCACTCCTAATCTCTCGAAGTAGAAATCCATCGAAGCGCTTAATGCCTCCCTTCCTACATCTGATCTAACGACTAAGAGAGATCCATACTGAATCCCCATATCGACGACCCTCATCGATTCATGACTCCGGCCTTGGAATTTTTTCGAGGATTGTGGAGTCACCAGTCTCAAAGTCCTGAAGCCAAAAGAGCTAGCCCCTTTTGGACTAGCACAAGGTTCCAAGATCCTAGTCACATGGATACTTTAGAAATTCTAGGGGTTAAGTGATAATCCTTTAGCAACAATTAGGTTAAGGATGTGGGCGAGAGCCCTCAGTCAGATGGGGGGGATAGTCTAAAGGGGATGCTCTTCTCCCACATAATTTGAACTCTAACATTCTCGCTTAGGTAAACTTCAAGGGATTGGTAGGACTTAGCTATTTCAGTCGATCCTAGCCCAACCCTCCTGTGGATTCCCATCCCATGACTCTCTAGAAGATAGTCTGAGAAAATTCAAAGATAATTAAAACATAGCAGTTTGCAGAAGTAAAAGTGCCTATCTAATATATGTTCAAAATACTGAAAGACTTAATCAAAAACACAAACATTTCATCATCACATTCAATATATTACATAGAGTATGAGAATGATTATCAGAACTAGAAAATGTGAAGCAACTGCTGAAATGGGTGCCCATTTCCTCCCAACCATAGGCACAATCACTCATGATGGATTTACCACTAGCCACCCCTGAGCTAGACCATGATGTTATGAGAGAGAAGCTTTCTCTTTGCTCCACAACAGTCAGGGACAAAGGTTACTCTCCTCCTCCCACAAGAACTACGTTTTTGGTTTTCTCTACTTCAAGAAAGGAGGTATGCACGAGTACTTCCTCAATCACTCGTCGGCCTCGTTTATCATCTTGCAACCAAACCCTGTCCATGGATTCTTCCATCCAAAATGAGCTTTTTTCTCATCTTTTCCTTTCAACTTTTGAGTCTAAGTATCCTTCCCTTCTCTTGTCGAGAGAGTGTTTTCTCTACTATGTTGTTTGGTAGATATGTTTATGTCCCTGAATTACCTCATTTCTTTCCTTCCTCGGGAAGGTTGTATGGGTCTTAATCCCAATTTGTGGTCATGCCTAGAAGCCTTATAGATGGGTACCCTGCCCCATATCCTCATTAACTCTTGAGGATGGCCTTCCAACTACTAGCCTGACTGGTAATTCATTTATGGGTCAGAGGACTGTTGAGAAATTACACCCAGTAGGTGCTAGTCTGGTGAGGGTCATCTCAACCATTCTTGGTTTCCTCTCACCATCTCTCTCATAACATCCATAGTCTATCTTAGTAAACTCCCCCCCTTTCAACAGTTGTGCAACACATATTTAATTTCTATTAATAACAAAAAATTCATACATTGACCATTTTATACAAGGTTCATCAAATCAAACATTCACACATTTAGTCTGCCATAGTCTCTTGGCCAGTTATAGTTATATTTACAAATTACAATCACCTCCCCATTAAAGGAACATCTCCTCGATGTTCTATCTATCGATGTGCTCTGTATGCACAAAAATAAACAAAAAGGGATATGCATGTCTCATGGCATCCTCCATTTCCCATGTAGCCTCATCTCGGCCAAAGTGTTTCCATTGCACCTTGACTTGTGCAATGGTTTTGTTCATGAGTGGGGTTTCCTTCCTGTCTATTATGCATTGAGGTTCTGGTAGGAATTCTCCTTCGGGTTCCACCTAAATCACAGACCAGACAATAATATGATTAGAATCATGCACATACTTCTTTAATAAAGAAACATGGAAAACATTATGTGCTTTCATTGTGGGAGGGAGTGCTAGACGATAGGCTATTGGTCCCACTCTATCCAAAACTTCAAAGGGTCCACAATACTGAGGTTCTATCTTGGCACAAGCTCCTATCCTCAAAGATATTTTCCTGGGTCTAACTAAGAGATACACATGATCCCCTATTTTGAACTCTCTAGGAGTCCTTTTCAGGTATGCATAGCCCTTTTTTCTATCCTAGGATATCTTCAGATTTTGCTTGATCTGAATCACTTGATGTTCCATTTCCTTTAGCATATTTTCCCCGATTGTAACTCTGTCTACTAGGTTGTTCCAGCTGATTGGAATGTTGCATTTCCTTCCATAGAGGGCTTTAAAAGGGCTCATTTTTAATGACTCTTGATAGCCATTGTTGTAAGCAAATTCTACTAGTGGTAGGTATTCCTCCCACTTCTTGGGTTGATTCATTACATGCATCCTCAACATGTCTTCTAATACTTGTTTTACCTTCTCTGTCTACCCATCGGTTTGAGGGTGATAGGATGTACTAAACAACAATTTGGTTTCAAAACCAGTAAACAGAGATTTCCAAAAGTTTGAAGTAAACTTTGTATCTCTGTTGGATATAATTTCATTAGGAATTCCATGCAGTATGAATATCTCTTTTATGAAGATGATGGAAATATCTATTGCCTTGCAAGTTGACTTGACAGGTATGAAGTGAGAAGCTTTGATCAGTTTTTCCACAACTACCATGATGGCATCGTTCTGTTTGGTTGATCTTGGTAATCCTTTGATGAAATCCATGGAGATGGTTTCCCATTTCCATTCGGGAATTGGTAGGGGATGCAACAACCTTGTTGGGTGTCGGTGCTCTACATTGACTTGTTGACACTCTAGACACTTAGCTAAGCAATCAACTATGTCCTTTTTCAATCCGGACCAATAAAATAGTTTCCTAGTGGCCGTGATCATTTTCTGATAACCAGGATGACTAGTAAGTATATGGTCTCTTTTGTAGTTCATCCATTATGAACCTCTTCAAGTCGTCACACTTTGGAATATACAATATGCTCTTGTAGGTTAGAAGGCCTTCATTAAGCATATGATAACCTTTATACTTAGGCCCTGTGGGATCTTGCTTTAGGTATGATGTCACGGTCTGGAAAAATGCATTTGTTTCTTATGCACTTTTGAATCTCTCTTTGATGTCTAATTCACTGGTGCTTACAGCTGCCAAGTGAACTGCTTTCATACTTCTACTAAGGGATCATCCATCTTGTTCTACTTTCCTTTGATATGTTTGATTTCAAAATCAAACTCACTAAGAAGAGCCATCCACCTAGATTGTCTCACATTGAGTTTTGGTTGGTCAAGCAAATACCTCAATCCACTATGGTCTGTCATAAGTAAAAATATCCTACTTAAGAGGTAACGCCTCCACATTTTTAAAGCGTGCACTATGGCAGCCAATTCCATATCATGGGTCCCATAATTGACTTCATGCTCATTCAATTTTCTGGATTCGTAGAAAATCACATGTCCTTCTTGCATAAGGATTCCTCTGATCCCTTCCTTGTAGACATCTGCACACAAAAGTAATTCTTTGTTTGGATCTATAATCTTCAGTACATGCACATTGGTTAGAAGGTATTTCATCTCATGAAATCTTTCTTCACATTCTGATGTCCAAATGAATTTAACCCCCTTTTTTCTGAAGGGAGGTGATTGGGCAACCAATCTTGTAGAATCCTCTTATGAATATCCTATAGTATCCTTCCAGGCCCATAAAGAATATGATATCAGATACATCCTTTAGGGTAGGCCAATCTATGATGGCTTTAATCTTGTCAGGATCAACTTCCACTCCTTCCTTAGAAATAACATGGCTCAAGCAATTGACTTGTTTCTGGAAAAAGTCACACTTACTAAGCTTAGCACAGAGCTGATGTTCTCTTAGAACTTGGAGTACTAGCTTGAGATGTTCTTCATGCTCTTCCCTATTCTTGGAGTAGATTAGGATATCATCAATGAAAACCAACACAAACCTATCAAATAACCTTCTGAATACGTTATTCATTAAGAACATGAAAGTGGTTGGTGTATTGGTAAGCCCAAATGGCACCACCACAAATTCATAGTGGCCATATCTTGTCCTAAAGGTTGTCTTTTGGATGTCTTCATATTTAATTCGGACCTGATGGTATCCAGAACTCAAGTCAATCTTGGAGAATATGGTAGCACCCTATAATTAGTCAAACAAGTCATTGATTCTTGGCAAGGTATACTTATTCTTGATGGTCATGTTATCGAGTTGTCTATAATCTATGCATAATCTAAGTGTGACATCTTTCTTTTTCACAAACAAGGCAGGTACTCCCTATGGGGACACACTAGGCCGAATGTAGCCTTTGTCCCACATGTCCTTCAATTGTAATTTCATCTCAAGTAGCTCTGGTGTACTCATTGAATAGGGTGTTCTAGACATTGGCACTGCTCCTGGTACAAGTTCTATTGAAAAATCAATATCCCTTCTTGGACATAGACCTGACACCTCTTCTGGGAATACATATTTATATTCTCTCAATATGGGATGGTCCTCTAGGATGGGTTTGTCATTCTCAACAGAGTTTAGTACTTGTATTTCATACAAGGGACATTCATTTATGCAACACTTATTCACTTGGAGGGTTGATATTTGTCTCACTGAGACAGGAGGTCATAAGATCCTAGAGGAAGTATGTTTAGGTTCGCTTGGGTGGGCGACCCACTCATGACAAATTGGCATGCTGGTATGACCTATGTTACTTTTCTTTTGGTTCCAATGGCTAGTTGTACCAACCATGATTTAACATGTTTAATTTGTTGCAATTTACATTTCTCAATAGTTTGAGGGGAAACATAACTCAAATTAGAACTAGGGACAATTAAAATGGAAATAGGATGGTTGATAATCGTACCTTCCATCTCTACCACTAAATATTGGTGGTCAACTTGTCTATTATTCAAGGCTGCATAAATTTGTGGCAGGCTCCTAGCCACATCATTGACTGTGGTAGCCTCTTGGACGTTGTAGACCCTTCCATTGTTCTATTACCTATGCAGACAATCCCTTAGCATATTTTAGATTCTAACCTTGTACAATATCTACTGCAAACATATATTCAGAAAAAGAATAGAAAAGATACAATGGAAAATACAAACATTACACAAAGATTTTTCCCTTGGAAACCCAAACTGGGAATACCAACATATTCTATATTCATTCACATGTAATATATTGTTTACAATACAATATACATATATGATTCAACGACATCCAAAACCCTAACCCAATGACTTGGATTGGTCCAAAACCCTAATTCCTTAACCGGAAATAGAAAGCCATTGGAAAAAACCATGTGCCAAAAAACCACCTAAATATGTGACACATTTCTCGAGGCAGGTGACATGTTTCAGTGATACTTTATTTTCTTCAATCATGTCTCTCACAAAGTGATATTGAACATCAATATGCTTTTTCTTTGAATGATAAGCCGAGTTCTTCACCAGAAAAATTGTACTTTGACTGTCATACTCTATCCTTACAGCTTGTAGTACCAACCCAATACCTGAACATAATCTTTGTAACCATATTGCTTCCTTACTTGCATGAGTGGTTGCCATGTATTCAACTTCTGTAGTTGAAAGTGCCACTACAACCTGTCTTTTTCTCATCCAACTTATTTCTCCTCCAAACAGGTTAAAGACATACCCGTTTGTAGATCTCCTACGATCCAGATCTCCAACCCAGTCTGCATCCACAAAGCCATGTATATCCACCACTCTGTCCTATCCCGGTCTTCCTTCGTAGCACAATCCATAGCCAGCAGTGCCACACAACTACCTGAAAACCCTTTATACTGTTGTCCAATGCTCCTTCCTTGGTTTTTACATATACTTGCTCAAAACTCCCACTGCATGTGCAATGTCTCATCTAGTAAAGACCATTGCATACATCAAACTGCCAACTGCACTCGCATATGGAACATGAGACATGTCCTCCTCCTCTTCATGTGTCTTGGGACACTGATCTAGATATAACTTTACACCAGCAGGAATAAGAACCTTGACCGGTTTACATCCCTGCATATTAAACCTCTGCAATATTGTCTCGACATTTTTTTTTTTTATTTAACCAGAGTTTCCTCTTTTTCCGATCTCTTTTAATTTCCATGCCCAAAATGAAATTTGAAGCACTGATATCCTTCATGTCAAATTTAGAGGACAACTAAGTTTTCACATTCTAGATAATATCCTTGTTGTTTCCTATCAACAACGTGTCATCCACATACAAGACCAAATAAATCAAATGATCACCAATTAATTTAAAATACACACAGTGATCCTCTTTGCTTCTTGTGAAGCCAAGTCCCAGCATATAAGTATCAAATTTTTGATACCACATCCTTAGTGATTGTTTTAAACCATACAAGGACTTTTTCAGCTTGCATACTGGCTCATTCTTTCCCTTCACAGTATAACCTTCTGGTTGCTTCATATAGAATTCTTCTTCCAGATCCCCATGTAGGAATGTTGTCTTCACATCCATCCATTCTACTTCAAAATCAAATGCAGCAACAACAGATAATATAAATCTTATAGAGGTTAACTTGGCAACAAGAGAAAAAATCTCACCAAAATCAATTCGCTCAACCTGGGAATAACCCTTTGCTACTAACCGAGCTTTGTATATTTCCACTTTTCCTTCTGCATTCAACTTCCTTTTAAATACCCATTTGTTTCCAATGGGATTTATTCCAGCTGGAAAATCCACTAGATCCCAAGCCTCATTCTTATCCAAAGATGCAATTTCTTTGTCCATGGCCCTTTTCCAGATATTTTCATCCTCTGAATCCACTGCCTCCCTAACATTTCTAGGATCATCATCAGTAATAAACAAAGAAAAATTTGAACGAAAATCAAATGGAGTATACATTTCCGGTATCCTTCTTTCTCAAATCGATCTCCTCAATACTGGAGTATGAGGATCTTCTTCTTCTGATTCGTGTCTTCTGTAGAGTCTGATTCATCATCCTTTAAATCAAACTCTATCTTATCTAGTTCTTCCTTACTTGGTAGGACTTCCTGTTTAACAACATCCTTCATTTCTCTAAATACCACATCTCAGCTATACACTACCTTCTTAGTTTCTGGGTTCCAAATCTTATAACCATTGAGACCATCTTTATATCCAATAAAGATACACTTTTCAGCCTTCTTATCTAGCTTACTCATGTTTTCCTTTGGAACATGAACATATGCATCACAGCCAAATACCTTGAGATGTGTGAGAGAAGGTTCCTTACCAGTCCATACCTCTTGTTGAGTCTTGTCATCCAACGCTGATGAAGGTGATCTGTTGACTAGGTAACATGCAATACCCACTGCCTCTGCCCATAATTCTTTCCCTAACCTGGCACCACTGAGCATGCACCTTGTTTTTTCCATCAACGTCCTATTCATCCTTTTTGCAACTCCATTATGTTGAGTTGTATATGGAGTAGTATTTTGCCTTGTTATACCACACTTCTTATAGAATTCTTCAAATTCATTCCTGCAGAACTCTCCACCATTATTTGTCCTCAACACCTTAATTATTTTCTCTGATTGATTTTCAACAAGAGCCTTAAACTCTTTAAACCTGTCAAAGACTTCAGATTTCTTCCTAAGTAAATATATCCAAGTATTCCTCGAGAAGTCATCAATAAATGAGACGTAGTACATAGATTTTCCCAATGATGGGATCTACACAGGTCCAAAAACATCACTGTGAACTAGTTGTAAAATTCCTTCTTCCCTCTTTGCACTAGAGGGGAATCTTCCTCGATTTTTCTTCCCATATAGAAAATGTTCATAGAAATAAAAATCTAGAGAGCAGTTAGACATACCTTCAACCATACATTTACCGTGTAGTAGTCGAAGACCCTTCTCTCCAATATATCCCAGTCTTTGATGCCACAACATAACCTTTTCTCCAGAGACTGTAGGAGTTCTTTCTTCTTCAACTCCAATATCAAGAACATTGAAACTATTACACCCATCACTAATAGTGCTTCCTTCCAGCTTATACAAAGTTCCAAACCAAAATCCTTTTAGCAACACCATTGCTCCTCGAACCATCCTGCAGGTTTCATTTTCAAATATTGTGTTTACCCCTGCATCATCCATTTTTCTTACATAAATCAAATTTTTGGCCAAACCTAGGATGTGCAGAACACCAGGTAGTTTTCTAATCCTTCCATCTATGAGCCTCAACTTGACTCTTCCTCATCCTATGATTCTGGTTTTCGAATCATCACCTAAGAAAACATTACCTCCACAATACCTTTCATATTCGTAGAACCACTCCCTGTCGGGAATCATATGAAATGATGCACTAGATTCAACCAACCATGCCTCGTCATCTGCATGTGTTCTTGAAGAAGCCAAGTACACATCCCCTCCTTCTTCCTTGGAGGTATTTTCTTCTGTAGAATGAAATTCTCCAGATCCCTTCTTTTTCTCAACCTTGGATCTACACTACTTCTTGTAGTGCCCTTCTTTTCCACATCTCCAACATACCCTTACAAACTTTCTGGGAGATTTGGATCTACCCTTAGACTTAGATCTCCCACTTGAGAAATTAGATCTATTCCTTTCCTGGGAATGTCCTCTTGCGAATAATGTGTGTGTGCTCTGTCCTTCCATATTCTTTTGTCTCATCTCCTCCGACAACAAGCATCAGACCACTTCTTCAAACTTCAAGGAAGTTGTATTACTACCTATGGCCACAACCAGACCATCCCAAGAGTCTGGTAAAGAACAAAATAAACCGATACATTTATCTTCAATTGAAATTTTAATATCAACAGATACTAATTGACTTACCACAATATTGAAGGTGTTCAAATGACCTGCCACCGAGTCTCCATCTCTCATCCTCAGGTTATACGACTTATTTCTCATGAATAGTTTATTTACTAAGGACTTAGACTGATACAACTTCCCCAACTTTTCTCATAAATCCTTGGTTGTAGCTTCCTCTGACACATTCAGTAATACTGAATCAGGGAGACACAGTTGGATTGTGCTCTTTGCCTTCCGATCCAACTTTTTCCAGTCATCTGCTGAAGTTCCTGTAGGTGCAATACCTAGATGTACCATGATCCACTGATCTCTGTCCACCAACAGATCTTCCATCTTGAGCTTCCACAACTCAAAAAATTTCCCATTAAACTTCTCGATCTCCAGCTTCGAATTTCTTGTCATTTATTTTCACTTGAAAAATCAATACCACGGATCTCCCACTATAACAAGGCTTATCACAGTCACGAGCCAAACCCTTGACCACAAAGGCATCCCCCTGAAGCCAATAAAGCTCGGATACCAAAAGTAGATTCTAACCTTGTACAATATCTACTGCAAACAAATATTTAGAAAAAGAACGGAAAATATACAATGGCAAATACAAACATTACACATAGACATTTCCCCTAGAAATCCAAACCAGGAAAACCAATATATTCTATATTCATTCACATGTAATGCATTGTTTACAATAAAATATACATATAGGATCCAACGGCATACAAAACCCTAACCCAATGACCTGGATTAGTCCAAAACCCTAATTCCTTAACCGAAAATAGAAAACCATCGACAAAAACCATGTTCCAAAAAATCACCTAAATACGTGACACGTTTCCTAAGGCAGGTGACACTACTACTCATGCAAAGAATATAACACATACTCAACACATATGTTCCTCTCAACAACCCCAATATTTCAAGGTTTCTCTCTTTGTGTTATCAGTCTTACTTGGAACTACTCTGAATGGTTTATTCCCACTCTAGGATGGAAATTTTTGCTGATATACACTTCTGGCAAGAAGGCTAATCCTAGAGCTCTTACCAGGGTTCTTAAATCTTGAGGGTTTAAACCCCTTCTTCTTGAATCCCGAATTGTTTTTCTTCTTCCAGTCTTCATGGGGTTCCGTGTTACTCTTGAATTGCTCATAGAAGTACCTTGCTTTTCGAATAGTATCTTCTAAGGTCCATGGCTCATCAAACTCAATTCTATCCCTGTAGGACTAAGGTAATCCACTAATAAATCATTGCATCTTTACCTTTTCATCATTTATGTAGGGAACATACCTCATCAGTTCGAGAAATTTGTTGATATACTCATCTATTGTGAGTTGTCCCAGCTTGAGTTCATAGAATTCTTTGCTCTTTCTATCAAAGTAATTTTCTGACATGTACTTCTTCTTGAAGTATTTCTCAAATTGTTTCCATCACAAGTCCTTCTCATGGACTCCTTTCACATTCCTAAGTTCCTCCCACCAAATGGAAGCCTTCCCATTCAGGTTGAAAATGGTTATCCGAGCCTTTAAGTATTCAGAGTAGTCATGGACTTTGAATTGTTTCTTCAAGCCGCGTAGCCAAACTTCTGCTTCTTCCCCCTTCTTAATCTCTCCATCGAAGGTGGGTGGTTTGGATTTATTGAATTCTTCAGGGTCACGACTCATGGAATGTTTTCTCTTCTTTCATCTTGTCTAAGAATGGGAACTGGTTTTTTCAGTAGAAGATTCCTTTGATTTGTCAGTGTCCTCACCAGAGGAATCTTCCATTGAATTTCTCTTGGCTCCATGTTGGGCCTTATTTGAGGTGCTCCTCCTGGTGTGGCCACATTCAGGACCATGCTTATGTATCTCAGGTGGACTTGGAGTTTTCTTAGTATGATGCATATCCACAGGATTGACAACTAGGACATGTTGCAGTTTCTTTTGTATATCTGATAGACTTTGCAGTAGGATTGCATTAATTTTTGTCTTCTTTTCCTTCTCCTTGATCAACCTTTCATTGTCAGCCTTATAACTCTGTAATTATTCCATAAAACTTCTTAAAGTTTCAGCCAAATTTGGAGGGGTTTCTTCCATTGAATGTCTCTTGGCTCCATGTTGGGCCTTCTTTGAGGTGCTCCTCCTGGTGTGGCCACATTCAGGACCATGCTTATGTATCTCAGGTGGACTTGGAGTTTTCTTAGTATGATTCCTATCCATAGGACTGACAGCTAGGCCATGTTTAAGTTGCCTTTATATATCTGATAGACTTTGCAGTAGGACTGCATTAATTTCTATCTATTTTTCTTGCTCCTTGTTCAACCTTTCATTGCCAGCCTTATAACTCTGTAATTCTTCCATAAAAGTTCTTACAGTTTCGACCAAATTTGGAGGGGTTTCCACCACCCTCATTTCATTAGATTCTTCCTCTCTATTGTGGGAGCTCTCCCCCAACTCATGATGTGTCACCATCCTTTACATTGTATTTCTCTTGTTGTTCACTGACTACTTTGAGTGCTGATAAAACATTTTATGTTAGTTATTAATCTACCAATTCATGAACAACACATATTATTGCAAGGTGAAGTCAGTTCTTTATTTGAAAACATTAGCAACCTACAGTGCAGACTTCCAAAACATCTATCAACAATAAAAGGTGTTATTCCTCTCTTCGGTAAAGGTTCAAACAAGTTTCTTATAGAAGGGGGGTGAGGCAGGGTGTTACGCCATAAGTTCTCTAATATATTTTTTTTTATGCGACTTGTGCATGAGCCCAAGCAAGCCAAGTGTTGCTTCCATGCTCTGATACTAATTTGTAACACACCCGATCCCTAAATAACCTTTCTAGCGATGGGGTATCGAAATTTTGTTCTTACTAACTATCTCAATACCTAACTCTGGGATCTACATTGGATTCTGCTTGCCACAAGCTTTCCAACGGTCACTGCCGCACTGAAATCTGAGCTCTGGTTTGCAAGTTATGGCCTCCCGAAGTACCCAGATGTTATTAATTGAGGTCTTCGGCGTTCGACGTTGAACACTCCTATTTCCTAATCCTCGAAGTCCTGAAATCTCGCCACATTCCCTTAGCCCTTCGGTGATCGACGTTCGGCGATTTACGTTGAACGTCCCCTCTTTGGTGTTTGAGCATCGACAATCAATGATCTTCGTACTACATTTTCAACGTTTTGGCGATCAACTATCGTCATTAGGCTTTCAGCTTTCGACAATCATCGATTCTAGTTAAATCTTCCTTTATCATATTACGTTCGAATCTCCCGAACTCTCGAAACTATCTAGACTTTCAGAGTCTCAGACACGCCTATGGAAGACTAAATGTGTGTGATTGTAAATGGAAACTATGGAAAACTAAATGTGTGTGAATGTTTGATTTGATGAACCTTGTATAAAAGGGTCAATGTATGAATTTTCTTTTATTAATATAAATTGAATATGTGTTGCACAACTGCTGAAAGGGGGGGAGTTTGTCAAGATAGACCATGGATGCTATGAGAAAGATAGTGAGGGGAAACCAAGAATGGTTGAAATGACCTTCACTAGACCAGTGCCTATTGGGTGTAATTTCTCAACAATCCTCTGACCCATAAATGAATTACTAGTTAGTCTGGTAGTTGGAAGGTCATCCTCAAGAGTTAATGAGGATATGGGGTAGGGTACCCATTTGTAAGGATTCTAAACCTGACCACGGATTGGGATTCAAACCCACACAACTTTGTTGAGGAAGGAAATAAATGAGGTAATTCGGGGACATAGATAGATCTGCCAGACAATAGAGTAGAGAAAACACTCTCCTGAGAAGAGAAGGGAAGGATACTTCGACTCAGAAGTTGAAAGGAAAAGCTGAACAATAAACTCGTTTTGGCTGGAAGAACCCATGGATAAGGTTTCACTACAAGCTGATAAACAAGGATGACGACTGAATGAAGAAGTACTCGTGCAGACCTCCTTCCTTGAAGTAGAGAAAACCAAACACCTAGTTCCTGTGGGAGGAGGAGAGTAACCTTCGTCCCTGACTATTGTGGAGCAAAGAGAAAGAATCTCTCTCAGAGCATCCATGGTCTATCTTGGAAAACTCCCCCCCTTTCAGTAGTTGTGCAACAAAGATTCAATTTCTATTAATAACATTCATACATTGACCCTTTTATACAAGGTTCATCAAATCAAACATTCACACATTTAGTTTGCCATAGTCTATTGGCCACTTATAATTATATTTACACACTGGGGTGTTACACTTAAGAACATAAATTTCCTCTTAAAAAGTTACAAGTTCAATTCTAGAGGGGGGTAGGGTATGTAATCCATAAAATAAGACAAGATTGATTAATCTAAATATATGTGTGTAAAATTTTAGGAAAATCTCACTGTAAAATGAGCTTAATTCTTTTGTCCCACAAACAAACTGGTTTCAATACAAAATCAATAAAATAAAACTCAGAAAAATTGACGGATCAAGATATCTCTGTGTGAAATTTTAGGAAAACCTCACTATAATATGAGCTTTGCAGTGTCCCGCCACTTTATTCTTGAACAGGGCGTGCCTGCTTTATATATATATATATATATATATATATATATATATATATATATATATATATATATATATA
>ML796291.1:267620-282137 GCA_009831015.1 Picea engelmannii | reverse complement strand
TAGGAACCTTCTAGAGAGCCTTCTCACATTTATTACATCCAACTACCATAGTGGGCATTTATTAATATAGTGGACCTAGTCCACCTTACATTGAATGACCACATTCCCATATATTAAATGACTTCCACTAATAACACATAACTACATTCCCATTGGGTAACTCCCTAGGTATACCACACCCATGCTTGTGAATCTGGTTCCATGCGAAACAAATCTGAAAATAAATGAAGAAATTGAAAAATCTGTGGGTGACAGATTTGCAATAAAATTCTGAAATTTAGAATTGTGATGATGTCTCATGAATTTTGTGTGCCTTTGATACAGGTGAGAAGAAAAGCTCTGTCCAGAAAGGATAGATGAAGGATATCTAGCTGAAAAGCATGAAGGAGGCAACTTATGAGTCATGAGAACCCCGTGGTAAGCCATGATCGCCTGGAATATGTTGTGTTCAGGTAACACAAGCTGGAGGGACGCCTCGACAGAGAAAGTCTGAGGGACGCCTCCACTATAAAACTCGATAAAGTCTCTGGGATTCTTCCTTTGTGAGAAAACCTTGGGAAGGAAAGATGCATCACCCGAGGAACTGTATAACAGAGAAGGGGATGCATGATCCTAGGCCTAGAGGGTGAGTGATCGCAAGGAAGAGGAGACTCTAATAGTTCTTGTAAACTATTTATTGGGATCATTCACACAACAGGTATGTCAAGGAAAAACAATGAGCCTGGATAACAAGACAACCATGTGGATACAAATCCACAAACTGTGCATATAAGTATTGTGCTAGATTATGAAATTTTCCTATAAATTTTATGCAATAGTAAAATGTTTTCGCATGAGACTATGATTAATGTGCTTATTGTCCAAGAATTATTGAAGCATGTGACGAAGATTAAGAGTCTAAAAAAAGGACATGACCAAGGAAGAAGGTCAAGACTTCTGAAGTGGCTGAATGAGAAAGGCATGACAGGTGTTATTGAGAAAGAATATTGAGGACGATGTTCCTTTTAAAGGGGGGGGGGGATTGTAACACCCTTGTTTCCCCCAAATTGTAATTAATCATTAATTAGGATTACCATGTTGTGGCATGGGAACATTGTAAATGTATAATTATTTAATTGCCAATAAATGACTATGGGGGTGAAGCCTTGAAAATACTAGCCATGATATCACTAGAGGAAAGAATGTGAGAACAATAAGAGAACAATTAATAATAAAAGGACCGGTGGTTGAACCCTCAACCACCCCCATGAATAGAAGCATGGTCTAGCTGCGGAAGGTCAACCCAAAGTACCACAGGGTCTGGAAGACCCAGACTGACTCGGTTTTCCTTCTGACAGGAGGAAACATGATAGGATGGATGTGTGCTCAAGGCACATAAGAGGATATGAAGATCAGAGTGGAGAATGCAAGGAACATTTGAGTAGCAGAGAACGAGCTGAAGGCCACAATCTCAATGGGGAGAAAACATCTAAAAAACCTCATCGAGGCTGTGATAGAGAGGGATATCTCTGAGAGTATGCAGAGAACGAGACTTGAGCAGAAGGCCACAAGCTTGATGCTGAGGAAGCATCTGATAAACCTTGCAGGAGATACGAAAGAGAAATGACCGATGAGAATTGGAATAAATTCCCTAGTGATATCATGGCTTGGCATGGGAGTGGCCAGAGTGCTAAGAATGAATTCCTCTGAGCCTATGGTTGGGTGGAAGTATGAACACCCACAGTCAGTTAGTTGGCTACAACCTGTAAAAGATAAGTATTCTCATATCCTGTGTATTTAAGCAGTAACTATGAATTAAAAATGGATATCCTATGAATGTTGTAGGGATGTTCATGTTTGCTCAATGGTTATACTGTATCCCTCTTATTCTGCCTAAATGAATATTTGAGAAAATAAGCAATTCTCTGACTTGTACACGTAAATTCTTGAGCCCCGTGGTGACTCAAGTTAAAATAAATGAACTGTGAATTTGTTGACCTTGGGGCAGAGCCTCACGTGTGCATGCCGACACTCCCAGTCATTCTGAAGGAAGGAGTCGGCTAAGCTAAGGAGAGGTAGTGCATGTATGTACAAATTCTCTATGAGGCGGGCAAAGATTGAGAACCCCCTTTAAGTATAGAGTTGATAAATGAGTGCAAGGGGTGCACAGAGGATTTATCTAAGTGTTAAGTTTAAGAGAATTAACGCAAAATACCTAAGTACTTAAGGAGCTGACAAAGCTTAGGTAGGATAGCGAGATTAAAGTCTCAAAAGGAAAAGATCATTTCGTTTGGGAGAAGCTGAAGTTCTTCATGATTGTCGGATCTGGAGAAATAATGTGGGTGTTAACCCTTAGAACCCTTCAAACTTAGCGGGTCCGACGAATCGAGCATATTCTCCATACGGGAGGAGAATTCCCCCGAAGTCCCAAAGTCCTAAAGTTAATATGTGTCGTAGATCTGACGATGCCTAGGAACTATCCCGTCCATTACATCTATGATACAGTCAGCCCGATGTTGACCACTTCGGGAAGATGGAGGATTGGTAACACAAAAACCCCCGAAGTCCCGAAGTCTGGAAGTTAATTTGGGTCATAGATCTAAGGATGTCAGGGGACTATATCGACCGTCAGATTTACAATATAGTTAACCCGATGTTGACCACTTCGAGAGGAAAGAGGTTTGGTAACACCAAAACCCCCGAAGTCTCAAAGTTAATGTGGACCGTGGATCCAAGGATCCTTCTAGATCTGTCATGACTGTTCGATCGAGGGGACGTTCTTATTACGTCGAGTTCATGTGGGGGCCCATGTGTCGAGTGACGACATTTCCAGGTGTCCCTCTCGGGGTGGCACACACTAGGACCCAAGAGACCCTTGAATGGAAGTTACGAGCTGTAGATCTCTGGGGTCATGTAGATACTCTCGGATCGTTATATTGAGGTTGTGGTTAGCCCAACGTTGATAGAATCCAGGAGAAAAGAGGAATTTGCATTGCAAAACTCCCGAAGAGCCGGGATCCTAAGAAGATCTGAGCCGTCCAAGCCAAAGGGACTGGTGTCGTCAGATCCTGCACTCCGGAGAGAAGTCACTTTGGGAGAATAGAAGTGTGAAGGCACGAGGATTTTCGAAGGCTAGAGTCCTGAAGTCATCTCTTTCGTCTGTTGAAAGGGGTGCATGGGACGCGTGGCCCTGATCTGTAATTCTGGGTACAGAGTACTTAGGAGGAAAAATGTGTTGGAATGTTTTAAAATCCCAAACGTCGAAGTCCTGAAGTGAATTAGGGCCGTCGAAATGCCTGAGGAGACACAAAGTCTGATTGTGAACTTCAGAGATTTTCCACTATGGAGGATTCGTGCGGTGGTTGTCTTGGTGCCTGTTGTTTTGGCGTCTGGTCATAGCCCATAGTCATATGCCAGTATAGAGGGATGGAAGAACCCGAAGAAATTGGGAGAGGATATCTGCCAGCTCTGATCTCGGTTTGGATCATGGAGACTGTGGATGGAAAGATTTAGAGGAGCAGAATGGAATAGAGACCCTAAATGAGGGTATTGATTTTCTTAAGAAGAAATTTTTTTTTATGCCCCACCATGGGTGTGTTACAGGTTGTACATGTTACTAGGAAGACTTATAGTTTGGTCCAATGGTTACTTTCAATCGAAATTGGATTTTGCATCAGATTCAATGTCATATTCAACATCAGCATCAGAGGCATTGTCATAGGTCAGAAGCTTTGAGACTCCTCCCAATACATTGGGGAGAATGAGTCCATAAGTAAACCATATTAAAAAATTTGTAAATATAATATGCGTATGTGTAATCTTCTAAAGTCTATTGGAATGCTTGTAAGACAATCATTGTAAATTGTAAGAGTGAGAAGGTCTATGTAAATTTCTATATTGCCACCTTGTATGAGTGAGAGGAATTTTGTAAAGAGAATTTCTATATTTCAACCTTATATGATGTAAAGAGTGAGAGAAACCTCGTTAGAGATATTTATAGATATCCACCTTACACCTTTACATATTTTTATGGAGTGATAAGAATCTCGTTAGAGATTTCTAGATAACCACCTATATACATATTGTTCTATAGTGAGAGGAATCTCATTGTAAATATTGTAAAGCCTTTAGACAACAATATGGACAATTGTATTGTATTGTAATCAGCTAAATGGCTACATATGGATCGAATTGTCTACTACAACATTCTTGATTATGAATAACTAGAGGTGAAGGAACAGAAGGATGCAGGAAGTTGGAACATGTAGTTCAGGAGCGAAAAGAGCATCGAAGTAATGCAAAACTTTCTAGAGCTGGTAAAGGAGAAATATTCCTCTTTAGAAAATAAGAGGCATAAATGTGTATGGTATAAGAATATTTAAATACTATGTCATGTTCATGAAGATGTATACCTTGAATAGAAGCAATCAGATACAAATGATATAGTACAAGCATAATGTTTTTCAAGGCAGAAGCGATAAGGGACAGAGTATTCATTCAGGGACTTCTACAGATACATCAAGCAATACAAGACCAAAGATTCCAAATAGGAAAGGCATAAATCAACATTATACTTGGTTTCATATTGGCCGAGATAGACTATCTTCCACAGAAGGATATGGGAATGGAAGTTGAAATAAAACATACAAGTATTGCAGAGATTCAGTGAACAAGACTTTTGTTGTCAATGTTAGCCTATGTCTTACCTTTACCAATCACTAAGTCTAAATTGTCACCTATATTTGTATTATTCATTTAGGATATTAGTAATATATCCTCAAGTGATGACTAATGATTTAGTTAAGATTTCCTAGCCTAGTCATCATGCATGATTTTAGGATCTAGAGCAAATCTCTCTATGAGGTGGCATCACCCATTGTACTATAAATATGTAACATTGGAGTGAATACAATAGAGTGTTGGCTAATATGCCTTTTCCGACATGTTGTTATTCTTGTTTATGTTTTATCAATTGGTATCAGAGCTCTTATGGTCTTAAGGGCCTAATAGCTTCTCCATGATAGTTTTCCATAGAAGGTGAGAAACTCAAGCTCCATGGTAGTGATCCATGAGAGAGTAGAGAGTAGCAATGTTGCCTACACCAACAAATGCAGATCTATAATCTTTGGGATGTGCAATGAAAATAAAGAGAGCCAAGACACCGTATGGATGCGATTCAAACTTTATTGCACAATGTACAACAATGTACAGACTTTTCAGCCTATCAAAAATTGGGTAAGGCAAATTTTTCAAATTGTTTTCATTGAATTCTTTCATTACCAGGATTAAGTTTTGAGTCATATATTTTGGCACAAAATCATTGTTGTCTATGAGACTATTCTTCCTCCTCTTGCCTGAGTTTTTAGCTGAGCCTCTTGTTGGTCCTCTTCTGGAATTCTGAAACAAAGTTGTGATCTTTCTTTTTTTCTTCAGTCAATCTTGCCTAACAAATTTATATCTACAGGTAGAATCTTGTATGTCGGTTGTTTATGGACCATTTCGTGACTAAATACTGTAAAAAAAAAAACAAAAAAAAACCCTACCTACTCTTAGATCTTCACTCCTCTAAGACTGTGATCGATTTGAAACTCTAACATGGCATTGTTGACTATGCACATCTATAGTTTTTTTAAAGATCCCCTCAACTATATCTAGTAGATCTTGGGCGAGATTAAAAAAAAAATGATCTACATACGTGTTCAGCGATTTACTTGCGATTTGCTTACAATAGAGACAAAACCTCACACCCTTAGCAATCCGAATACAATATTTCCCATATTCGCTTGAATATCTGTATAGAACTCAACAATTCTGTGCATAGGATCTAGCTCACGTGGAGGTGTGTGCTTCAGATCAATGTGTATTTGGGTGGCGGTGCTAAATCCCAACAAGAACATAGAGCTGCCTATGTTTGGGTTGCTTGTGTTTCCAGATCTGCTACCAACCTTGGGTGGAGAGGACTTCCATTATCGAGCTTGTGGAGAAGGCACGTTCATTCTCTGAATGGAGGCGTGATCAACTCATTTGGGATGTGAAATAGATATAGATCAATCACAGTGTTGAATCTGTTGAATGGAATCTCTCCAGGAGGGAGTCATGGCCATGTGATGTTCTGTGGATGAGGCATATGCATTGTTTGATTGTCAAAGAGAATCCTCTACATGTTCGGTGATATGAAAGAAGTGCAACTACACATAAAGGAAAATTGACGTATTGCTTTGAGGTTTAGTTTTGCGGGTATAGTTGGATTTGAGTTGTAAGCCGGACATGGAAGGTGACGTCCAAGATATCAAGATTCAAACCTGAGCACCAATTCAAACTTATGTTTATGAGATGTAGAAGAAATGATCCAACAGATATGCAAGATTGAAAACCTGATCCCTTCTTCCTTCAATACATCGACCATAGTTTGATTCTCACAACACCCAAGAAATGCATGAAGACTCTCACCAATGACATGTGCATGGCCATGGAGTCA
Source organism: Picea engelmannii (assembly GCA_009831015.1). NCBI lineage: Eukaryota > Viridiplantae > Streptophyta > Pinopsida > Pinales > Pinaceae > Picea > Picea engelmannii. Next base: position 275,680 of record ML796291.1, on the reverse strand, counting down.
AACCAGGCCATGCCCGCATGATGGTCTATGGAATCTGTACATTCTATTGTGCTAGAGGTTGAGAATCCCAGATCCAAGCTTAAAAATAAGGAGATTTGTTAGGTTGTAGCGATGGAGAATCCATCAATGATGATAGTGAAAATCTTTGGCCATGGTAAAATTAAAATTAAATATGTATTTTGAATTTATTTTTGGAGCTTGTAAAGATAAATAGGTTGAGCCTCGTCAATTAAATGTGTGATGAAATGTTAGATGTGATGAATCTATATGAGCAGAAACCAACCAGAAACTAGTTGCTCCTTGAAGCCATGATTTAGAAGACCGTTGAGTGGATTTGTTATTATTATTATTAATTGGTTTCTCATGTTGATCAAGGGATGACCTTATTGTCTCTGTAAACATTTAAAAATCATGGATTGTTGCTGCCATTAAATTCATGGCATTACAAAGTTTGTTTTGAAGCCAAGCCAAAATACTGAATTGCTTGGAGTTGAAAATATTGAAGTCTTGTAATAAAGTTTTGTCTTAGCACTAGTTGAACTCTTGTAAAGGAGGACAAAAGAAGCTTGATGTGCATTTCGGCTTAAATTTTGTAAACAAAAGGAGAAAAGAAGCGTGATATCAAACTTATATCATAATAAAATCATATTTTATTTGGCTTTTGTGTCCAAGATCCACCCGAAATTGAATAAGGGGATCTTAGGTACACCTTGCGTAGTGTGTTTGTGGTGAAATTTTCATGCAGGCTTCTATTGTTTAATGTCTATTTTTGACTTAAACAAACTTACAATTTTAGCATTTAACGCAACACATACATGCTCAAGAAAAATGTTACTCATGCACATGAATTCAAAAAAAAGTAATGCATATCAAGCATCGACAAAGAATACTAAAGTAATGAACAAGTCAAGCTCGTAAGCAAAGGAGAATTAGGCTCAAAAGCATCGACAACACTTTCAAATTTGAAGAGTAATTCAACTTCAAAATCAATATTTATTGTAACTTGCAAATTTTCCTTTTGTAAGTTTACTTGTCTTTTTGTAATCAAGTTGAGTTGAATTGAATTTGTCATGAGGTGCATTTTCGGCTGAGCCCAACACCCAAGATTCATTGTAATTTTTGAGTCGAAATTGACAAGGTTGAGTACTTGAAACTCTAATCATTGTAATCAAGTCTTTGGGATGCATTTTCGGTGGTAGCTGACATCCTCAACTTCCTGGAAGCAAGTTCAAGCGAGGAAAGTTCAAGTGAGCGTGAAACAAAATCAAGAAAGCGTGAAGTTCAAGCGAGCGATTCAAGTGAGCGAGTTGCAGATAAGCCTTCTTCTGTCGAGTCAAAATTGTAATAAGGATCTACCTGCACAAGGAGACCTCTTTTAGTGTTTTGAAAATGGCTCTAAGTCTCGAATTATTAGAGTTACTGAACACTCTAATAAACACCACTGAATACACCATAGTGACATTGAAAAAAGAAACTCTTCAATCAGTGCTAACTTGTTTGCAAGTGACGCAAGCTAAAGTTAGACTTCTTCAATCTCTATCCCAACTATTGAATAATGAGTTGACTGATCTCAAAAATAAATAGCCAGTGAAGTGTTTTGAACTAGTTTTTGTTCATCACAACCCTCTCTATGATAATAATGATGATGATGATAATGATGATGATGATGATGATGATAATGATGATGATGATGATGATGATAATGATGATGATGATGTTTTTAATCAACAAACAGTGAAGGAACAACACAGTGATACAACTTCAAAATCAATTTCAGACAAAGTTGAATATATTCATGAACCTACTTTGCAAGAGTTTTCTTTTGAGTTTAATGAATAAAAATTTTCAATGATGCATCAACATGCAGTAAATCCGCTTCCACGGATTTCAAAGCAATAGGTTCATAATACTCTTTCCAAGCCCATCATCATACCTTGGGAGGAAATCATTTACAACAAGAATAGAACAGGACTTGGATATGACAAGGAAGTTACCTTTCATATTCTCGATTATTCCAGACCTATCAAGTTCCAAAGTGCTGGATTTCTTCAAGAAGATTCACTTTCACCTTTTCTAGTTCAACATCAGAATGATAAGTGTCAACATTGTAATCGAGTTGGTCACAAGGAGAATCAATGTTTTGATCTCCATCCTTGCCAGCATTGTGGAAAGCATAACCATTCTTCTGACATATGTTCAACACTGAAGAAACCTGCAATATTGAAGATTCACTATGAGTGGATTGATCCTTGGAAATGGTCATCAACAACCAAGCAATTATATAAGTCTTACCGTAGAATTCAATCTCGAGTAAAGACCAATCTTGTATCACATAACATTTTTGTACCTCACATAAGTGGTCCCCTTATGGTGTAGATTTCGAGCATGGCCCTCACGGGATGAGATAACATGTGGTTTTTTCTGCATGCCCACTTTGTGTTGTACTCAAATGGAACAAGTATGGTACTCTCTTGACCCTAGAAGGGGGGAGTAAAATGATGTAACTCTCATGCACCTTAAGGGGGGGAGTTCAAAATTCCTGTGATGATGGTTCATGAAACCACTTGTGGTCTCTCCTTTCAGGTGACAAAGGGGGGAATTGATGATGGAATTGGTTGTGAGACAGAAAGTTTCAACAAAAACAAACATCAATTATGCCATAAGGGCATGAAATTTTCCAAATGGGCAACTGCGGTTTGTAGATGACAGACTTTGGCAGAATTATGGTTCAATAAGTTTAAGTTGAATCATACATAATTTGGATGTTGATTTTGATTTTGAGAGCAATGATGTGAACATTTGGTTCACATAGATGGTCATTCGACCTAGTAGAGTACAAGAGGATCCTTCTGCATTGCAGCTTGGCATTTGATTGAGTTGTCAGGCATTTTTTAGGGATGTGTCAGACTAGAAGTTGATTCACTTCTCTTGGTTCACTCTCATCATATTGGAGTTTACATTAAGTGAAAAAATTGCATGCATCCTAGCTCACATGATTACATAGTGAGATTTTCCAGAGATGGCAGAATTTGATAGGATTATGGTTCAATGACTTGCAATTGAATCATACATATTATACATTGGGATGTTGTTGGACACCTAAAAGTGTCAAGATTGGTTAGTGGTTATCCAAAAACCATCAGATACATGGTATCAATTGATTAGTGGTCATCCCAAACCACAGATTCATAGAAAACTTTCAGTGATACACTGATAGTAGAGTGGTGATACTACATGTTCACAAATTAGCAGAAGACATCAAATTCTTCTAGCTAAAATACTTGGCAAAATGATCAAATTGTCAAGCAATCAGGAAATGTTTATATATTACAATTGTTCACTTCCATATCTTAGCTCTCTTCCAGTTCATTTCAAATGAACCATTCAACATCCAGATTGGTGGTTTTTCAGGCAGTTCTTCATTGAGGCTCAGCTCAGGAGTTTCAATATGAAGACTTGGAATTGATACCAGTTTATGCTTAATTACTGGTATTATTGATCGGACTTGTGATTGAGGGGGGTATTGTTAGCCTATGCCTTACCTTTACCAATCACTAAGTCTAAATTGTCACCTATATTTGTATTATTCATTTAGGATATTAGTAATATATCCTCAAGTGATGACTAATGATTTAGTTAAGATTGCCTAGCCTAGTCATCATGCATGATTTTAGGATCTAGAGAAAATCTCTCTATGAGGTGGCATCACCCATTGTACTATAAATATGTAACATTGGAGTGAATACAATAGAGTGTTGGCTAATATGCCTTTTCCGCCATGTTGTTATTCTTGTTTATGTTTTATCAGTCAAGGCATCTATGAACCAATATTAGAGCTATATATATCATATAATCTATAATGACAGAGACCAGAGTTAGATCTATATTCTAGAGAAGCAGACAAAATCACATTGATCTAGTACCTTAGATCAATCAACCAAGATCAAGACTTATTTCCAAAAGAATCAACAAGATGGAAGAATGAAGAAGCTTTATCATTAAGTTACTAGATATAAACATTTCAGTAAGATGGAAGAGTGAGTTAGAGTTATCATCACTAAGGTTTTGAGTATCAATACTTTTGGAGGTCTGAAATTTCTTCAGTGGGAAGGTGTGATCTAGGAGGATCTAAGGAACACTCATAGAGGTCTAGGAGGATCCAAAACGCTCATAGAGGACCCAAGGGATCCATAAATTCTTGAAATTCGACCATCTCAAATAGTCCCTAAAATGGAATCAATGCATATATCTCATCGTTCGCTTTCCAATGGTGCAAACGACAAGTCAAATGAAGTTCGTATGCAAAAGTTATAAGCAGTCAAAGTTTGGGTCAAATAGGAAAAAAGTCAAAGGTAAAATGATGATGTCAACATAGTACAGGATGATGTCAGCAAAGACACGCGGCACATGATTGTAAATCCAGTGATTTGGCAGGTTGAGTTGGAAAGTCATATCATCGATTGACAAGTGGTCCAATGATGTGTTGACATGTGACAAAGTTAGCCAATAAGAGGTTGCCACATGGCAGCCCCTCATTGGCCAATATTGGTTTATGTTATATGTAATTTTGGGAGTCAAAGGGGGTCGAACCTGTGGCCTTCCATGGTCTTAACATACCTACCACAACTAATGCACCATACTTTAGAAATTAATATATATATGTTTTATATATTATTTAAGTTTGTATTATGGTTCGTTTGGCTGGCTAAAGAGCCGAGGGTCTAAGTCCTTGACCCTTAGCCCCTGGTCTATTGCATTTTCAATTCCATGTAATCAAAGTTCAAAGTGCAAAAGGGGCCAACGTATAATGTGACAGGTTCATAACAAATCCACCATATATAAATAGTATATGGTTATATTATAACCATATACCATAACCATTATCCATATAAAACCAAAGAATATGCCATGGAAGGGGATCGAACCCCAAACTCTACTTAACTAGCGTGTCACACACCCACTACGACTACCTAGATTTTTTGTCTTTTTCTTCGAGGGACAGAATCCCCGAATTTCTATGGGGCCTAGCGCAGACCATCCCTTCCCTTATCCTCCTCCAAGCGACCACAACCTAGCCTTAGTGCAAGCGCCTTTCGCAACTCGCGAGTTGGAGAGTCAAGGCTCTCGACTCCTCTCTCTCCAAATGCTGATACCCGAGATACGATATGGGTATGGCTCCCTCCTCACTAGTGACTGCTACATATAACCATAGGCTAGGCTAAACACTAGCACTACTCGCAACTCGCGACTTCGCTAGTTGTAGTGTTGAGTCCTCATGCTCCTCCTTTGCGAATCCCTGAGACGTGAGAGGTCAACATTACATGGACTCTACCAAGCGATGCGTACACACCACTTGCCTCCTCCACTGTACTTTTCTTACGAGCTGTGTCACTGTCGCCCGTCACACGAGACCTCGGCTCTCGGCATTTCATGACCTTAGCGATCAAGGTGAAACTTCTTCATCCTGCGAAACCCCGAACCACGATAAGTCAACAATGGGTTGACTCTTTCCTAGGTGACATGTGTCCACCACCTGTCACCCGCTCCCACCTTTCTCTAGGCGCTTGTTGTTACACCACCTGTCACCCGCTCCCACCTTTCTCTGGGCACTTGTTGTTACACCACCTGTCAACCACGCAGTCCCCACCTAACGGATGTGCCATGTGTTCGAACGAGCCCTCGATGCTCAACACTTCGCGACTTCTGCAGTTGAAAGGAAGTTCTTTCAACGTTTGAACCACCGATACGCGATATCACACGGAGGTTCTGATCCAATGGTTCTTCCGTGGCTTGGATACAATGACCACGATCACGTTGTGATTTCGCGAATTGTGAGTTCGTGTAGTCCTACCCTTGACCACTCCAAGTCGCGATTCAGCGAAATGCTACCCAACCACCACACATCCTGTGTCGATGGATAGTTCCGAATACTCCGGGACTTTCAGGATGTTGTCGAGTTCACTCTCCTGCCTATGCAAAGGTTAAGATCGACGGTCAATAGAGATCCGTCACATCCTTGGATCTACGGTCCTGGATCCCATCGCTACTTGCGAAGGATCAAAGGGTTGAGGTGTTAACGCCCGCGCTCCTCCTCTAGATCCATCGGTCTTGACAGATCTGGGGTATTTCCGAAAGGATTCTGACCATTCATCTACCAAACGATGGGGTATTCTCTTTCGATAATTGGACTCGCTATCCTTTCTGAGCTTAAATCACGAAATTCAACCTCTCGGAGCTTCAAACTCCCATGACTCCGAGACCTTAGAGAGATAATATTTCTTGCATAAGGTTTCCAGACCCAAATCCCCTGAACCTTCGAACGGTTCTTGGGCAATTGTCCCTGATCTTAGTCGAGTCTCTGGGTAAAGGTTCAGTACGGTTCCAAGGTTTATGGGGTAATTCTAGGGGAAGAGTACTCTCAAGGAGCCTTCCCAGAATATTACGAAAATCAAGAAAACAAGAGGATTCTCGATGGAGCGAACACATGCCCCAGACTTAATCATTTGTACAGAAACCAACTATGGCATGTAAGTATACACATGCATCCATTATTTCCAGTCTAAAATACCAGGAAATCATTCCACACAGAAATCATTATGGGCATATAAACATGAGAATGTATTCATGATATTCAATTCAAAATACAAGGCATAAAACACTTATCAAATCCACTAGGCCTGATGCAACTGCTGAGAGGGGTGCTTGTTTCCATCCAACCGTAGTCTCAATGACTCCAAACGGATTTACCACTAGCCACCCTCGAGCTAGACCATGATGCTTTGAGATTCAGTCTCCTACTTCTAGCTCAATGGAAGTCAAGGATGAATGTTACTCTCCTTCTCCCAATACATAAAAATAATCCAGGATGAAGGTTACTCTCCTTCTCCTATGTTCAGAACTCCCTGTGTTTCCAGAGTTTCTTCAGTTCTCTTTCGTGATCCCCGTCGCGCACGCCCTCTCCCCTGTTCCCCACACATCCTTTCTTGCCTTTCCTGCAAGATTGTGTGTGGCGTGAATTCCCCCATCCATGGTTAGGTCTGAGAGCTTCTACTGATGGGATATTCACCCCCATCCCCTCATTAATTCTTGAGGAGCCTCCCCACCTACCATCCTGACGAGTAATTCATTCCAGGGTCAGGGAGTTGCTCTTGGTCTTTGAGCAAGTAAAAACCAGTACGGTATTAGTTCGGTGGAAGTTAACGCAACCATTCTAGGTCCCTTCCACCACCTCGCATTAGCCACCGTGGTCTCTTTTATCACATCCCCCTCCTAGCAGTCATGCAACACATATTCATAACATAATTTACATTCATCGACCTTTTATACAAAGGTCCATCAAATTAAACATTCACATCTTTGAGTTTGCCATAGTTCTTGGCCAATATAGTTATTTTTACAAGCTGGGGGAAATAAGGTGTTACATAGCGGAAATTTTTAACCAATCCACCAACCAACCTAGATATGAGGGGGATGCCACAATTTTTGGAGTTAAGTTGCCACAAATTCGGGTAGGCCTGAGCCTATTTAATGACACGGATTTTCAAGACTTACACATAGTCCGAGACTGTAGACATCCCTATGCATAGATCTTGGGGTGCACAGAGTACAATATAGGGCACGTTTTTTTCAGTAGTACATATGCATTGAATTATGTGCAAGTAAAAGCTAATTTTTGTGTTGCACCGTAAAGCATGCCAAATGGCACTTTCATGAAATTTCAAGTATTTTATATCAATTTTGCACATTTTTTTGCAAGGATCATGAATATGAGGTATGTTTTGTGATTTGAGGTCATTTTTAAAATTATTTTCTCAATTTGTCATTAATGAACATTTAATGCATTGTTTTGTGTGCCAAATAGCATGAATTTGAGCTAGTTTGGAAATTGGTCAAGTTTATAGTCAAAATTCTCAAAATTTCACAAGGATTTCAATGGTGAAGTTATTTTCTTGTTTTTAGCAATGGAATTTAAGAGAATCCATCAAATTGGTATATGTGAGTCATTTTACATGTGATTTTTGGTATTTGAGATGGAGAAGGCAGTTTTCATTGGATCAAAG